>JAEIFJ010000804.1:0-281574 GCA_018903435.1 Leucophenga varia
TCTTTGGGTAGAAAGGGAACATGTTTGTTTTTGGTTCTTTTAGAAACTGTTTATATTTGCAAACAGTCTTTAAAATAAAAATTTTGTATTACAACACAAATCGCTGAAATATTTAAGTCTTTAAACAAAAATATGCAACATAATTGAAGTACGTATAACATTTGTTTTGTATAAATTTTTGAGTTGAAGAAAATAATGTAAAGATTAACACCGAACAAGGAAAAACTTTTAATTGAATTGAAGCTCAATGGACCATTATAAGTTCTAAGTTCTAAACAACATAAAATCAGCAGATAAAATACTTTCACTTAACTGATTGAGTCTAATTAAATCAAAAACAGTGGAATGAAATTGCATTCGAAAATGACGAAGGAAGGAGGACGCAGAAGCGAAGTATTTACACTAAAAGTAGCGATGGCAACAACAAAACCAAAACTGCAACAAAGGTTGCCATGATAACAGAACAGGTAGATGTGTACACAAACACAAAAAAAGGAAAAAAAGAAAACAATAAGTTATAAAACTGAGTTGCAATTAAACGCTGCACCTGCAACATCATCGACGACGAAAAGTAGAAAATATTTTCACAGAAACAGAAAGGAAATCGCAGCAACTATTGCCGCAAACAAAAGCAGAAGCGAAAGAGCGGAAGTGCGCGAACAGGATTTTTGCAAAATTAGTAAAAGAAGAAATACGACGAAACTACGCGGAAATTCATTAAAAGATACGCGCGGCATACAAAAGCCGCATTCGCGTTAGCAACCAACAAAAGCAGAGTGAAGTGCACAGCTGGATAGAATACTCCGTAATAAGGACACTGATGCATTTGATGTTTCGAAGGACAAACTAACTCTGAACTGAACGATGAATTACTACGACGAGGAGATAACAATAAGCGGTCCGGATAGCAAACATTTAAGCAGCATGAAAGTCGAACGATTGCCAAGTGGACGAGGATCCGCAACGTCAACGGCGGCAGCAGTGGCAGCGTCGGTGGCAGCCACAACATCGAATACTGCGGCAAGAAGAATAAGTGGTGCAAGTCGTGCACGACAACAGCGCGGCATGGTAAAATTTGTAATTAGAATTGATATAGTTTCCGGCTATTGCTTCTTTCGCTCATTTACAGCTACACGGCAACTCAACGGATGATGATGGTCTGCTACAGGACATAATTGATCACGATGATGAGGCGGAGGATAGTGACGATGATGATGACGACAGCGATGAGCTGGCTGCAACATCTCCAATTGGTGCTGCTGCTCAACGTGCCAGTGGCATGCGGCAGCCTTTGCAACCGCTAAGACCACAAACGCGTCCGGGCAGCACGCGTGGACTAACGGTACAAACGACGACGACAATGTCACCAAACAATGATTCGGAACTTGATTCCGATTTGAGTGAACAGTTGGGCGGCGGTGCTGGTGGCAAAAGACGCATTTCAGGCGCTGCAACAGGACGTAACCGCCGCCAACCGGTGAACCCCGAAAACGCTAACACCGGAGATGTGGGAACCGTTACCGTTGACACAGGAAGTCAAGGGAACTGTTTCCGTACATACTCAAATATACGCCACAAACCATTGAAACGCCATATCATCTGCAACCGTTTATACCGGAATATGTGCCGGCTGTGGGTGATGTTGATGCCTTTTAAAGGTGAGTGTGTGTGTTCTGTAACTGTTTTGCTTTGTAAAATTAAATTATTGTCTTGTTTGTTTTTTTTTTTTTTTAAGGTTAATGCACCACCGCTGCTGCAACCAGAGTCACAACGCACACGACTTACACGAACACTGGCAACGTATGGGTGTCTTTGTACTAGACGAACCATCCGGCACACAAAGTGAACCAAGTTTATAATATGAAACTACGCTCTGTGTTGACCGGTGGCATAGGTGCTGGCGGCAGAGGTAGTGGCAACAATAAACGTTCCGCCTCTGCACAACTTGTACCGACGGCCAAATCACAAAGGACATTGACAAGTGGATTGCCGAAGTTGAACAGGTGCATATGACTCAGTCCGTGCATGAGACGCAGCCGCGACGTGACATCGATGCATTAGCCGTCGATTGGCCACGTTCCTTTGCCGCTGACGGTGTATCCGAGGCCTTAGAGCAAGCCTATCAGCAATGTTTACAGGACCAAATGTCGTTGGGCGAGTATGTGCGTGTGTTGTCACAACGTTTTGGCATTGAAGGACCACTCGATATACAAGCGGACTACATACTCAATGTGCAGACGCTTTTCGGTCTTTACTTGGCCGCCAATCAGGCATGGGAGTAAGTGAATCAGTGAGTGAGTGAGTGTTGTGTGGCTTAATAACCCTAATGGCTTTGCTTAAGTGGGCATCGTATGTATGTGCTTACATTATGTTGTATCAATCTGTATTAAATTGCTTGGAAAAAATGCTTTACTGTTTTTCAGTATTCAAAAGTATCCAATGTACTATGGGCCTTTTTCCCGTTTTTTTTATATTAATTACAATTTTTAATATATTTTCTTGAAATTTTTGGTTTATATGCATATTTTGCAACGCTATTGGATCATTCTTTCATATATTTGCTATATAGCCGATCTGGCCGATATGCTCCAATTGTGTTGTTTAACTGAAATTTGGTTTGTATACATAATTTTACATCCTAAAACTACTTATCAAAGTTATTTTTGATAAAGATCACGATTTTATATAGATGTCATACTACTGTGAACCAAAATTAGTAAAACATATCGTTTTAAATCGTTTTAAATTTCGGGCATTAGAAATCGGGCCATTTTTTTATATCCGCCCTACATAATGTGAAGGGTTTTATTAGTTGCCGGAAAGTTTGATACGCATTAAAGGAGACATCGGAGACCCCATAAAGTAACGAATCGATTTAGACAAGTCCGTCTGTCTGTTCGTCTGTCCGTCCGTCTGTTTCAATGCGTTTTTCTCAGAAAGTTCTAGAGATCTTGACCTGTCATTTGAAACTTAATCTTTTTGATCCGAGTCAGTTTGTATGTCAGAACCAAGGTCCCACGCCCATTTTTAGATATTGCCCCCCATACAAACTTTCCACTTTTTTTATGATTTTTTATATGGAAATGTTATTATTTTTGAATGTACTTACTACCAATTGGGTAAAAACACTTCTTAAGGCATCCAATATCAAAAGAAAGATGCTACGCCTATTTTAAAGTATAGCCTTCATACAAATCCATTTTTCAATTTTTTGCATAAAAATTGGTCTTATTTATGAATATATTCACTTAAATCTGGGAAAAATCACTTCTACTGTCATCCTATGAATATGCTACCGATATGACTACGATCGGGCCACTCGAACTTATAGACCTCGTACAAACTCTCGTTAAATTCTGTATTGTTTTTTAAAGAAAACTATTGTTTTATATGCATTTTTAGCTTACAATTTTACATATATGCGTTTTATTTGACCCAAACATGTATTGTCCCTACTCAACCCCTTTGGAGAATATAATCTACGTCACTGATGATCGTACATAAACAATTTAAATTTTCGTGTGGCGGAAAATTTTTGAAAAAATCGATAAATATTTTTTGTTGTTGACTGAAAACACGCTTTCTCGTTAACTACTGAAGCTATGGTCTCAAAATTTGACATAGATGACAGTTAAGATCCTACCAACTTAAAGAAAAAAAATGATTCCTAATGCCCGGGAAATTTGTCTTAATAGTTTTTGTTCAAAATAGTATATCCAAACTGGAATATTTTTACTATTCTTTTTTTTTTTTTTTGAAAAAACTCAGAACTGGCTTTGTATGAGAGCTATAGATCGTAGTGCTTTCTACCAAGTTTAAAGAAAACTGCTTTATAAATGTATTATTTTTTCCAAATGAAAACTTTAAAACGGGCGGTGAATTTATTTGGGATCCAAGACAACAAGAAGGTGAGGCATACTGATTTTAAAACTCAAACTTCCAAAGTCGAATATAAGCTTAAGATTCGCCTTTCAGCTCAATATCTTTAAAAAAGGGGGAATTAAACGTGTAGCTACAGTCAGAGAGAGGGAAAAAACAGACAGACGGAAAAAGGCAAGTTTCTCCACATGGAACAAATATGAACAAAAAGAGTTATTCACTCATTAATCTACACACTTTGGTAAAACATTTCTCATTTATAACTTTTTGCACGGCTGTGCTCTACAAAAGTTTTGATCCACGAAACATAATTACATTTGTTAAGATTATTCTAAAAATACACGTAGACAAAACAATTCACATTTGGACAGAAATACAAATCAACGACAATAACGTTATTAAACTTTAATTTTACATACCAGGACTTACGTTTTCCATTTTAACTTTTTTATATTAGCGTCAGAACAAGCACTCTAAGTATTTTAATGTTTCCCGTCAAATTCATAAAAGAACAAGTGATACACAATCACTAGAAACGGCTTAGCAAAAAATCAGTGTAGCCACAAAATTATAATAAATTTTTTATCTTGCTAGGGTATCTAATAATGAAAAATTAAACTAATTTTAAAATAACGAACAAAAAAAAATTCGGAATACGACAAAATAAAAACAGAAAAATCCCATAGTGCAGTGGCTGACTTAATGGTCATTCCAATAGATTCACTTGTTCATCGGTGCTTTTAAATGGAGTTCACATTTTTAAAGGGTTTTGCTTTTAAACATTTTGTACAAAATATGAAAATGCATTTTTTTTTAAACAATTAAAACCAAAAAAAGTCACTGAGACAGCTCCATAAAAAATAACAATTAAACCAATTTTAAGGTCTTCTGATATGTAATTAAAGTGTATCACTGTCATTTTTAAAGTACAACTTTGAATGAAAAATTGCCGGTTATCTTTAAAAATTGCAGGGCATGGCAAACAATGCAAGAATGACAGAAGCAGAACTAAGCACAACAAAACGCTTAGTTAAACCAATCATACAGTCCACTTGCTAAATAAGCAACTAGCCACACATTCAAACGCAGGTCATTAATTAGTTACGCTCTGCAAACGACAGCTCTAGACTACGTTGTACTGCGTTGTACTGCGTTGTTGCACTCTCTATCGAAGTAAATGCATACAATTATATACATAAAAGTAGTGTATTGGACACTGATGACGACCTTAATTATGCGTAAGCTGACAGAACAAACCATTAATGTGATTTCGCTACTTACATTTAGATCAGTGTAAATGTGCGCCCAGTACGAGAGAGGGTTTTATTATTTATTTGAAATATTGAATACATATCTGAAATAGATCCATTAGGTTATATCGAAATCCCAACTGGCAGCGACATCCAAAGAATTGTTTTTTTTTTTTTTTTTGTAATTTGGAGAAGATTGAAAAAAATTATGAAGTTTTGTTGCTAAAATTATTTAAAAACTAAGATTTTCAAACTTTTTTATTTCACCTTCGGTATATATCATTTTTATTATATCCTGAATTTCAAACATTTCAAGAATTTGCAATTTATTCCGAAAATGATGTAAAAAATTCAGGCTGCCTCCCTTTATGGCAGACACAACACCGACCCTAGCATCCAAATACCTACTCCCCGCACTTCCTCCACCCTTTTATACCCGTGAAGGATATTATCAGTTTGTCGGAAAGTTTGTAACGCATTAAAGGAGACGTCGTAGACCCCATTAAGTATATATATATTCTTGATCAGCTCGATGAGACGAATCGATCTAGCCATGTCCGTCTGTATGTCTGTCTGTCCGTCTGTCTGTCTATCTGTTTATTTCTTTGCATTTTTCTAAGTGAAGATATGAAGATATTCAGCTGAAAGTTGGAACATAAGGTTTTTCGGCAACGACTACTTTGTAAAACCAAGGTGCAACGCCCATTTTTAGGTATAGCTCCCATACAAACTTACAGTTTTTTTAAAATTTGTTGTATGAAAATACTTATTATTTATAAATGTATTCACTTCAAATTGGGTGAAAACACTTCTTAAGTCGTCTAATGTCAAAATAAAGGTGCCACTTTTTTTTTTTTTGTTTGAAATAAGTTATTATTTCTGAATGTATTTACTACAAATTAGTTGAAAACATTTTTTATGTCATCCAATATCAAAACCAAGTTGCCACGGCCATTTCTAGGCATAGTACCCATACAAATATACCGCACACTTTTGTGTTTTTGTAAGAAAATAGTTATTTATGAATATATTCACTCCAATCTGGGTAAAATCACTTCTACCGAAGTTAAGGGGTTTCCTTGTTTTTTTGCGATATAAGAGTTTCACAAATCAAATGCGGAGCGAATTTAGTTTGGATCAATGCAAAATAATGTTCCAATCACAAAACGGTTTTAGATGTCAGAGTGTTTTATTTGCATTTTTCTAAGCTTTCAGCAATTTCAAAGGTGGAGGAAAACTGTAAGCTTAAAATTTGTATGGCCTAAAAGTTTTATTTCTTGAGAGTTAAAATCATTTTTAGTTCAGATTTGTGACTTTTAACGCTCTTAAGACTTTCACCAAAATTTCTAAGACTAAATTGCATATATCAAGCGAGTATGATTTTTTTTAACTGATTTGTTTTATTTGTAATCTGTCCTTTTGGAAAGTCAATAAATGGTTATTAAATAATATTGACTTTTAAATTAATACTAAATTATTATCAAAGTGGGGTGTTGGAGTGGTGTAAGGAGGCGTTGGGTGGGTTGAGAGTTTAAATTATTTGGTGAGGCAGATCCAGCGGTGGTCTCTACGTAGGCGGCGGGTGAAAACGCTGTTATCCATCAGGTTTATGGCAAGGGGGTTGGTGTGCCTCTGCAGGTAGGCTTTGGCAAACCTGGGGATCTCCTGATGGACCCAAGGGACTCCGATTTTGAACTTCAAAATTATAAAAATACATAATAAACCTTTTGTATTTCAAAATATGCGATATTTTGACAGAAAAGTAGTAGAAGACCTATGACAAACACACAAGACGTCATCCAAGAAGTCTTACAAGACCCGTCACCCAAGACAACTGCGACAGCCCCTTGTTTGGGGCTATTGTCGTAATGTCATCGAGGAAAGACTCTGATGACTGATGGCATTGATGACTTTCCCGCTGGGACAGAACGAAACAAATTCAGAAGATTACAAGAAAAATAAAACGCTGAAACATTTATTTTACTGTTCCTTTGAATACGTTTGTGTTTCCTTACTTTAAATTTTTAAACATTTACTTTTCAAATAAATTTTTATAATCTTATAATTCTCAAACAGTTTGAGCATAACAATATAGGAGTTTCTGCATAATCGAATATGATACGTCAAAAAGGACCATGAAAAATTACCTTAATAAATGCTGTGGATGAAACACACGAACCAGTTTGGACTTTCAACACAAATTAGACAAAGACTGCAGATCACGAAAAAACTTCAAAAGTAAATTACTTATTTCGAAAATGAGAGCTTGACTTTTTAATCAAAAAGTTGAGTCGATTACAATGGTGATTTAGGTTGACATATTATTAGGGAAGTTTGGGAGTCAAAGCTACCTCAAAAATAACTCTTTTATATGCAGTCTCTAAAGCATATTAAAATACACCTCATGATAGAAATATTTGCATAAAATACAAAATCATTGACAATTTCTGCCTGTTAGCTCAAAAAATCTGATTTTTAGAATTTTAAAAAATCTTGGGGAGTTGTAGAGCACAATCGCAGAAAATTAAATTTTTTGGTGAAAATTTTTAATTGGGATCGAAGAATATGACAAATTATTACGATTATTATGTAGTAGAATTAAAAAAATTATAAAATAAAAATGTTAGTGAAAAAAAATGTGAAAAATGACAAGTTGAACAATTATTCCGATTCGCAATGAACGCAAGTACAAATATCGACCAATACACCAGCACATTTCAAATGAGATACGAATCATGTGTATTATGGGGACGACTGCTAGTACAAAACTGAGATATTAGGTCAAAAAATGTCGACAGTAGGTTAGAGCTATCCTTTTCTAAGAAGATTTTTCAATCGACCCACTAAAATTCAAGTTGCACTTACAATCATAATGAGACACACGAAGTTGACAAAGAGCAGTGTCAGCGTGGGACGAATAAATGCACTACAAACTGCACATGGACACCCGCACCGAAGGACTTTTGGTCATTTGCATATGTATATGTACATACACGTACATATATGAGAGTGGACTTTCGTCTCGTCTGGCGTTGACATTCGCTTCATTTATGTTATATAAGGCGATGCGATTGTGGCGCGACATTTTCTTTGTCTGAACAACGCCATTTTACGAAATAAACTCATATGATAAATATTGATGTTGTTGTTGTTGTTGTTTTCAGTGTTCAATGGTTTATTTGATTGACGTTGACCAACTCGTTAACGTTAGCAAAATGTTTATGCAGAAAATTATTTTACAAGAATGTCAAATCAAAGAACATGTGCAAACCACACAAGCTGGCTGACATTTGCTACTACAATTGACACGATTGCCAAAATTGCAGAAAAACGGATGACTATTTTTCAATGTTATTAAAAATTAATTTTTCAATAGTTTAGATGCATTTATTATGTTCTCATTTTCTTTTAATTACACCAGACCGATAATTTTCTGAATCAGCGACAGGACAAAGTTTATTCGAAGGATTTTAGTGCTTAAGAATCTGTAATCAGAATTATTCCATTAATCAGCGTTTTAGAGATTTTCGAACCCAACAACTTAAAAATAACACGATTTATTCAATTGAACTTTTTGAATGGAATAATTGGAATAATAATGCGTGTGTGTGTTAATATTCTTCACTTACACTATGTCTTATCTCTGGTTCTGAATATTACAGGTCTAAAAAATTTAAATTTATTAATTAGCCAAAAAGATATTCCATCTCAATACGTTTGTTCTCCAATAATTTAAAAGATTTAGCCAAAATCATAAACATAAAGAGTGCAAAATCTTTCTACTACTGCAATAAATTTTACAACTTAAGGTGCTCAAAGGATTTTTGGAGAGAAGTAAAGACTCTAGTTTACGGAAAAAAATGAACCTGCAATAGACTGTAATATAGATATTGACGAGTTAAATGAAAAGTTTGTGCAACCTCTGGTTCAATTAATACAGTTTGCCATACAACAAACAGTCTGGGTATCGATCCAACCATAGCTACACATCTGCTATCATTAAAGTTAGCAAAGACATTAGGTCAAGACTTGGCAAAGGTGAAGTTAGCTTTCTAAATCTTTTAGATTTTTGAAAGAGCTTGACTCGGTCAATAAAGATATCTTATGGTTTAAACTTATCTTAAATATTATGTTTATGAGATCAGCTTCAAACTTAATGTATTCATACCTTTCAAAAAGATCTCAATCAATTTTAACGCCAATTAAAGTATCAAAAGTTCTGTTACTTAAAAGAGGAGTACCACAAGGCTTTATTCTTGGTCCTCTTCTATTTGCAGTTTATGAAAATGATCTTCCTAATTTGTTAAAATGGTGCAATGTACACATATACGCGGACGATGTGCAATTAAATGTGAGTGTTTCATTCTCTAATTAAGGTAGCTTAGTTAACAAAATCATTGAAGATCTATCTTTCATCTACCAATGATCAGATAGGAGTAACCTGTGCCTTAATCCTTTAAACTGCAATTGTGTTGTTATAAACTAACTGATCATTTATGTTGTTCTTTGAATATACAGAAAAAAAAAAAATAAAAGGTCCAAATATCTGAAACCCCTTCAACAAATAAAAATAGTTTTTAGTTATCTTTCAAATGGGACGAGTATCAAGACCATAGGTCTACTCATTCCAATGATATCTCTTTTCTGGTTTTAAGGCCCCATGGAGCCCCTAGTCAAAATGGTCCGAAATCTCGCATAAGTTATCACCTTTTTTCGTATTTTAATTCAACAGCAAATTAAAAAAAAATTCAAAAATGATAAAGTTTGGTGTTTAGGTACCCAGCTGAATCCCAGGTCCAAAGTTCAGAAACTTCTTGCACACGTGAAAAAAACATTTGTATCCGTCTTTCATATGCGCCTAATATCAAGTCCCTAGCTCTATTCATTCCAAAAATAGGGTTTCTCCAGTTTTAAGGCAATCATTCTTTTTTTTCTCATAAATAAATTAAACATTAAATGGTCAAAAAATATGTTTCGGTCCACCAATAACATCAAGGTGCAAATTTCGGAAATACCATTAACACGACAAAAATGTTTTCCAACCATCTTTCAAATGCGCTCAGTTTCAAATCTCTACGTATATTCACTCTGAAGATATGTGTTTTCCAGTTTCACGGCCCCCATTAGGTCTCGGGCCAAACATAATTACGTCTTACGTCTAAAATCTATTTTGTGTTCACCAGTTGGTCCCAGGTCTAAATTTTGGAAATTTGTTTAACACGACAAGAATAATTTCTAACCATCTTTGAAATGCGCCCAGCTTCAAGCCTTTACGTCTATTCATTCCGTAGGTATGGCTTTTTCGGTTTCAAGGCCCCCAGTCAATAATTTTATAAATCCTGTCTGAAAGCTCACCTAAAATCTAAACAAAACAAAAATCGGTCAAAATGCTCTTTGGGTCCACGAATGAGGCCCAGGCTCAAATTTTAGAAACTCCTCACACACATCAAAATTATTTTTGAATATCAAGTCTCATGTCCTTTTCCTTACCGAGTCATAGCAAATGGGTTATAAAAGATGGTTCATTCGATTTTAGGTCCCCAAGTGGGTCTAAGGTTCAAAATTTGTTTTTTTTAAATCTACATTTAATATTTTAATTTGCAATCTAAACTTAATAATAATATATATTAAGTTTTAAGATAGAGATAAGTGTGCTAACTGAACGATATAGTATCTTACGTCGATCTGGGCAGCTATACAGAGGTAGTCAAAAGTATTTACACTTCAAACTTTTTTTTGCACATACAAACAGATTAAAATAACTTGGTCAATTATTGTCGGATTTTTATCATTAAACAATAATTTTACTCGTAGTTCTGCGTACTCTAAGGAAACCTTTGTCATAAAGGTAGCTTTCAAACAAAAAAGTGTAACCAAACTACGATAACCTTAAGAGGTTTGCGTTTGTCTTGAAAATACACAGAGGTACGATCAACAATATCATAAAAATGTCATTGCCCTCAAAAGGGTAAAGTTTTTCGTTCTAAAACATGTTAAAAAAATTAAAATCGATTTGTAATTTACAGAGATATTGCTCTTTAAGTGAAAAAATAGGGAACATTTGTTTTTTTGACCCTAGATTCAGATTTTAAGGGTCCCCGGAAATTCTATACCGTTTTCTTCTACTCGACGAGACCTACAACCTACACTATACGATTTCGTAGCTATCTCAATAGAGACCAAGATATTCAAGTTTAAGTTCTGTTGTATGTGTAAAAAAAAGTTCGAAGTGTAAATACTTTTGACTACCTCTGTATGTAGTATGCGAATACACAATCCAATTAAGTATTTAATTTTAATTTAATTTCCAATTTTTAATTTTAATCAATTTAATGAAATATTTATCTCAATCATATAAGCGTGAGTAGCGTAATAATTTAAATGATTTTATGATCTTGTAACACTTGGAATTAACTACAAATAAATAAATAAATTTTGAATAAACGTGATTTTTTGCAGGTTTAATTTAATTATTTACAGCTTAAACCACTTTTAAAGTAAATAACCGTTAACATTTCGAATTTATCGTTTCGATATATTTTATCGGTCACAAATGACTTGCAACTACAACATGTTTGTAGCGAACATCGAGCGTGTTGCATGTTCTATTATTGTTATCGGCGTTGAGTGCTGTCATTTAGCCAGTATGTTTTTACGCTTCGACGTGGGTGCTTGTATTCTCGCGCGTTTTTAATTCAACGTTTTTTAAGCAAAATATTCGAATGCAAATCAGTTCGATTTTATTCAGCGCGTTTTATACACGTACACCAATGCAACATTTACTGTATGTGAAAATTTAATTAAATTCTGAAGCGTGTGTCAATTAAATTAGTGCAAAACCTAATTAAATCAAAAGTTTATATTGTGAAAAAAATACAAACAAAAAAAAAAAAAAAATACATATTCCAAAAAATTGTGAAAAATTTTTTCTGCAAAAGTAAATAATTAAAACGGCTACTTTGACAAAAGTGTGCTAATTAAATGCAGCAAGCATTTCAGATTGTGTTGCAAAGAAGGAAATAATTTTTCAAAGAAATCTGTGGAAAATATTTCAAAAAAAAAAAAAATACAATTAAAAAAAAAAAAAAAAAAAAAAAAATAATATTAAAAAGTTTTAACTTAACAAAAAAAAAAAAAAAAAAAAGAAAAGAAAATCGACAGATTAGAAACCAAGTTAAAAATATTTAAAGTGAATTATCTGCAACTTCGCTCAACACTAAAAGGATTACGTTTTGTTACGCTCTGCAATAATTTTGGAAAATTTCTAAAAAATACAAAGTAAATATTTGTGCACATTATTAAATCCCGAAAAGGTAAGTTCTCAACACGTTTTCATTGCACACCTTTTGTGATTGTTATAAAATTTTGTAATAAAAACCAAAAAAGGGTTAACCCGCCACTTTGGAATGGGATTTGGCTTTTCACAAGGTTAAAGGTTTACTTTGTGGCGCTTTTAATAGAATATGAAAGCTGTTTGAACTCACAAAGTAATCGACTGTTTGGAACATAAAATGAAATTGTTTTGAATTATTAAGGTTTGCATCCTTTTATATTTTTCGGTTTTTAATAAAATTTATTACGTGTCTTTATAGGTTTAACGAAAATTATAAACTTTATTTGGTTTTTTCTTCAAAGATTGCTAGCAGTACGTATGTATGTGCGTCTTGGGTATATTCAATTGTTTTGCGGTTTTTATAATGTTTACATTTATGATATAAACTCCTAGAATGATTCGAAGAATGAAATGGATAAGAAAATAAATTGTGTAGGAATGAAACTAAACTATATGTTATAAAGAATGCCCTAAAAATTTTTTATTGTACAGTTGAGACAGAAAAAAACGCTTATACCCTAACACATGTGAACAGTGGTGGATTTAGAATTAATGTTGGGGGACTAATATACAGGTTCAAAACTTTGTACCCTGTTCTAGAACGATAGAAGGATATATTGGCGTCTGTCTGTCCAATTCAATATCTTAATACCTACTCAAAACGTTGGTGTTTTCCTATGTTGTGTGGATAAGTGATGGGACCAGTGACTTCAAAAGTGACTGACAGGAATTAAAAAAATAAAATGGATTTATGTAGCACACATTTGGTATTTCTAAATAATTATTTATTAATTTATTATTATAATTAATAAATACTGTTCCAAGGACTGGTTTGATATAGATTGTGGTGTTCTGGTTAGATTTTCATAGAAATTATGATAGGCAACAAGCAAGTTTTTATACAAAATTCCAAAAATTTCGGGTGTGTGGGGATACCTCCTAAAATGGAAAACAAATAAACATTTGATATTGGTGACCTCTGGAGGGTTCCGAGTTTAAAGTTTGGCGGTTCTTTCTCTTATGTTCTTTTAGATAATCGGTTTTATATAGCAGTCACGGAATCGAACATTTCAACTATTCTAACTCGGCTTTCGATGCTGTTAAAGCCGAAATATCAGAGTTTTGGTGCAAGTGTTTTAGTGTAAATACTCGAGAATTTACACCATTGCAACGATATTTCGAGTATTTTATTTAATTCCATAGTCAATTTTTTTAATATTTTTATTTTATGTACAAAATATTCAAAATTGCGACCCGCCAAACTGAAAATGAAACCTTATAACGCTATTTAAAACGAGCGATTCGGCTGCTCTTTCAGCTTTTTTCCGTTTCGCATCTGCTGTGTTTTGTGCAATTTCAGTTCTTTTTGATGGCATTTTTTCTATTTGCTTTTGTGTTTTTTGGCAGCGCAACCGAAATGGGCTAACTTTAAAAACATACTAAAAAATACCATTTTTTTATCTTACCCAAAATGTATTGGAAAAAGCTGCAATTAGCTATTTTTTTTTTTTTTTTTTTTTGTATGGGAAAATTAGAAAATTCTTAAATGAATCGAATGTGCACTATGCCTGGTTTACACTATTATATATTTTGTATTTAATTTTGTCTGTAAATTTATTTTTCATTTTCAGTTTACTGTAAAGTGATTCCCAAAGCCTTACGTGCTACTTTCAGTTTACTGCAAAGTGATTCCCAATATTTAAGAGAATGCACTGAAATTGTCATAATACTATCTTGAGATTTCAAATTATTTCTGTGGTACATACTATGACACATAATGTGACACATAAGGTTTTTGTGTTGTTTAGATAATAACATATCCAAAATGTGTCACATATATATGATATGATCGTGTAAATCAGGCATTAGGCATTGTTTAAGTGGAATTTCAATTTACTTGCATTGTTTACTTTCAAATGTAACTGGTTTGGGGCTCAACGGTTGAACGGTTTCAACGTAAATAGCGGACATAGAAACATTTTTACTATTTTTTATATAATTAAAATTAAAATATAAAATTCAAAACTCTAGGGAATGTGTTTCGGTGTCACCCCTGTATATATTATATCGAGGTTTAAAAATATTTATGCACAAGGTTGCAAATAGTATCCACAGGAAAATTAAAAAAAAAACTGGAATGAATGGAATTGGCAAAAAAAAAAATTAAATATCGGTTTGAACGGAATTGGAATCAAATGATATGAATTAACTTTCAGTTAGTTAACATAAACTTTAACTGAACATAGAAATAGTGGTCGTAGGTTATTTATAAGCTAAAATAGAGAAAATATTTATTTTTCAAACAAAATCTTTATAAATGTCAAACGCAAACTATTCCACATATTAGCTGCTTGGTTACTGCTGACAGAGTTATATATAAATATTTTATCAAATAAAACTTTAACGTCTTTTATGTCAATTCCAAGCTTCTAGTTAGTAATTACATCATTGATTCTATCACAAACAGATCGCATGCGGATAACCGAAAATAAAAGCATAACAACAGCCACAATAATAACAGCCACAAACACCAAAATTAATTTACCACAATTGTTGTCCAGACTAAGACATCGTTGAAAGCAGCAAAAAAAAATACCGCGAAATAAAGAAAATATTGTGCTAATCTTCATAAATTTGGCATTTCAGTTGCGCATAATCAAACTTTTGCGCCAAATCTAATACAAACGAAGCAGGCACTCAACTAATGGCCTATGTCGTCTTCATCGTTTTGGTCGATTGGGGCAGCTGTTCTTTTTTTTATTTTTATTTTTATATAAAGCTTTATCTTTATTGTAATTTTTTGTATTTGAATGTTGCGGTCATATTTTCTCACTGTGCTGTATGCTATAGATTGTCATAAGATGTGTTTACATGACCTGCTTTTGGCTGAACAATAAGAACGGAACATTTGCCTCACCCATGCCATGGTAACCAAACAATTTTTTTTATTGTTATTGTGCAACAGTCAAAACGTAGTTATAATTTTTTCTACTTGTTTTTTTTTCCGTTTTTTCTGTGCACTTTATTTTTTGTACATTTTATTGTCTAAGCGCCTAAAAGCAGACAGCACTTTCTTTTATTTGTTCATGATGTTGCTCCTCGAACAGCTTTTGTCTAAATGTAAAAATTTCACTAAAATTTTCTTATCGTTCTACTTTGACGACGTCTGTCGTTTCCATTTCACTACTTCTATTCTTTGTATTGACTTGACCGACCAATATCATTTCTTAGCCTCCATATTCTCCATGTAAGCTCATGCCTAAGTCTTAACCTCAAATTTTTTTTGTTTTTTATTTTATGTTTTTGTCGTATTTTTTCGCATTTTTTTTTTTTTTTTTTTTTTTTGTGTCTTCTGCTATTGAAATGGCTTAAGGAACGCTTGAAAAGATAATCAGCATGCGAGACCATGTTCTCAAGTTTGTTCAAGTTCACTGCGCGCTACACTGTGAAAGTGAAAGTGGTGGGTGGTGGGTATTATACTGGTCTGCGCTAGATTGTTGACTATAAAAATTCTGAAAAAAAAAAATAGGTCCTTATTGTTGAAAGTTTGTAGCAATTTGGTTTTTGTTGGGGTATCCCATAAAAATGAGCAAAAGCTGTGCGAGAAAACGTACGAAATGTGAAACGCTGATAACTGAGTACAATGTATGCTTTTCCTGCAGTCAGTCGTTTGGAACACATAAAAATTGATAAGAAAAAATAAAAAAAAGAATAGTGAAGAAAGCATAACAAGAAATTTGTATCCATCTTCTACACTTTGGCTTTTCAGCAAGATTGCTTTTTATTTAAATTAGTTTAGAATTCTTTCGATACATTCAGCTTGAAGTGTTGAAGAAAAAAAAAATTATTGGACTGCAGCATGTTTTTTACTAAGTTTTATTTATAACAATATTTTTTTTATTGCTTTTAAGTTAGTTTTGAGTATTGTGGCCAGTTCAGCATTTAATAATCTACCCTCTGCTTTTACTTACTTTGTGCATCATATTACAAACAATTTCGAAAGTTTTTAGTACAAGGAATAACTCTTTACGCTTTATTAGAGAAACAATATTATTGAGATATGTATACAATAAGTCACTGACAGAATAATATGTCGTCGTCATCATCGATCCAATTTCAAGTACAACCAAACAAGCTTTTGTATTAATTGAAAAACGTGTTGGAGACATTGAGAGTCGTCGAGTCTGCCTTGAAAATTGACTAACATATAAAAATTAAGTACAATAGATACGCGGTACAATATTGAACAGTTTCAATTTGCAAAAAAAAAAAAAAAAAAAACTAGAATGTTAAAAAAAATAAACAAAAAAATAAACGACGACAGTTAATGTCATTAAAATTGTTTACAAAACTGTGTTTGTAAAGCAAAAACAAGTTAGAGCTTAAGTTGAAGTATTCAAAACGAATATTATAAACCCTACATAGCTCTGAAGATGCTACATTTTAAATTATTTGTACTGGATTTTTATTATAAACAATCAAATTTTTAATACAATTAAAAAAAAATTATTGACTAGATAGCACTGTCAAGGAACACTACGGAACCCGGACTTAATGATTCGAATAAAACAAGGGCTTTTCTTCAAAAATATGAAAACATATTAGATACGTATTTTTGTGCTATATGAGAAGTCTCAAATGTAAGGATAAAAATCACCCCTTGAAGTATTAATCTATGAGATACATATGTAGCCTACGGTGGTCCTAAAAAACAAAGTCGAAATTTGTATGCTTTTATGACATTTAAAAGTCATAAAGTCTGTTAACAGGTTTTCTAAAACACGTACATTTTTATAAGACTACCCTTCTTTTAATTGTCTGTAAAGAGTTGAGTGCCTACGTACATCAATATTTATTACTTAAGGGTCAGTTTCTAACCTTAAATTTGAGTCTTTGCACATAGTAAAAAATACGTATCTAATAGTAAAAAAAAAAAAAAAAAACCTTGATTCGTTCGAATCGGTGAGACCGGGCTCCATAGTGTTCCTTGTGAGAGTTCATGTACAGAAGAGTTAGGGTGTAACGTTCTAAAATGAATCGATACTTTCCGATACTCTTTCGATTCTATCGGTTACATATTAAATTTGGGTATATGATTTTTTTTTGTATTTTTATAAAAGCCTCTGCGTTCCAATAGTATTTGCCTGCTTTAGTGCTTGGTTTCAGATAATTAGAAATTGGAGCAGACAGTTTTTTTTTCATTGCTCCATTAAATAATTTTGGCTCCTCAGTTTTCTCTAGTCAAAAGCTCTAAAAATCACAATAAAAACCTTAAAGCATAAAATATTTTTATTAACCTGTGCAGGGTATTTTTAAGTTTAATTTTTCCTCAGGTATAAAAACAAAAATAAATTTTTGTATTATTCCGCCTCTCTGCCTTTTTAATATCTTCATAATTTTTACCAGTATGATAGATATAGATTATGTAAGTTATGAAAGCAAAGCAAAGCAGATTAGTTTACCTCTTTATAATTTCACCATGGACCATTTTGTTATAATTTGGTTTAGTTTGCCATTTTGTGCGCATCTAGTTACTTCGAAAATTATGGCTCAGTTCGAAAGTTTTACAACCATTTTTAGGTCGAGCAAATTGTAGGCATTACAAATTTTGTAATATCAGTATTGGATAAAAAAACGAATAAGCTGAGGTGTTCAGGAATTCTCTTTCAATTCCAACCGAATTCTAGCTTAAAGAGAATGTAAAGAGTTATCTTATTTTAGTGATTTTAATTTTGTGATTTACAATGCTCTAGTGTTTTCCCATACTTCCAAGAATATTCCTGGAATTAACGTTTGACTGTTGTAGCTCTGGTAAATATTTTAAATATTTTAAAGCGTTTTAAAAATTCAGCATATCCCATTTAAACAAATACGCTTTGCTGCGAATTTAACTAACTGCGCAATTAATTGTTAATTATTTTTAAGCACATCGTAAAAAAAAATAAGCAATTGTTGACAAATTTTTAATGTTAGCACAAGTGTTGTAGCGTGTTTTATATTATATTTTTTAACGCTTTATTATATTTTTTTTACGTTAAAAAAGGCGAAAAATTGCACACACATACATATTTAAAATGTCAGGGTCTGAGATGGGAATTTTTTTTTTTGTTATTGCGCACTAGTTCCAGTTCTTTTGAACTATTTTGTTAAAATGTGACACTTTAAAAATAAAAATTGTTCATTTATACATTTTTTAATAATTTAGTTAGCTATGGTCGTAATCATTCGAAAATTAAATTAACCAAATTTTTTTTCAATAGCAAAGGTCAATTTTAACACAGTACGCCCTCACTCAATGCAATCCTCTATATACGCAATACCCTCGATAAAGGCAACACCTGAATTCTTTACATTTCGGACTTTGTTAACGCAATTTAAAAAAAAAATAGACTCAGTTATTGCAACTTTCTATGCAAAAGTCATTTTTGTTAACTTTTTTTAATGGTTTTGATTTTTTGATTAGCTTTCTACTCTATTTAATAAAAATTTAGTTTTGGGACTCCCCCACTTAAGCATTGGAACGAGTCATACAAGCCAATATTATATAATGCCTGTGCGCATTTCTTTGTAATCCACTTCGGAATCGGTTGTGTTTGGTGTGCTGGAAAATGAAAGTTGTTAGAAGTGCAGCTAAGCCCAAATAGCTCAAATATTCTTAGCAAACTTAACGGCATTTCTATAACATCAATATAATCCAAAAAATAAATATGAGGTGATAAAATTGCGAATGCGGGATCCGGACCAGAAAGACGTGTAGCAATAAGGTCTTGTGAATATTCTAAAATGGAAAAGGCCTTGTACAGATCGGTTTTTGAAGCAAAAAGAATATAATTTTCCAATTTCTACAGAAAAAAATAAATAAAAACAAAATTATTTTAGTCCGGAAATCTTTTATTTAATAAGTTACTTTAAGCGAGGGCGTACTGTATAAATATTTGTGATCAAAAGCAGAACAATAGTTCATTCAAGCAGCTTTTTTCTTCCAAATGTGAATTTGAAACCCATAGATAACGCTGATCCAAGGCTAACTCTAATTTACCGAGTTAAAATATAAGTTTTGCTCTTGTACATGATGTTCTGTTTACAGATTTCAGATATGACTGAATTAAAATAGCATTATTCTTTAAATCATTTGTTCATTTCAACGATATGTTAAACTATCAAAAACCCAATGGTACAAACTTTTGAAAATTGCCATTAGTTCGGTTCAAGAACCGGTTTTTTGTTGGTGTTGAACCGCGTCTTGGTTCTGTTCAAGTGATTCAATAATTTATTTTTTGCCTACTTGATATGAGCACTTATTCTCCTAAACTATTTTCAATTTTTATTTGCATTTAATATACAATTTTATTTAATTAAAACTCTGAAATAAAAAAAAATCATAACACAAAGATTTTTTTAGAAAGTGCCATAAAAAAAAAATAAAATAAAACAATATCGCACTTAGCGCTCTTTATATATTTCGAGACCTTCAGCTTGATTGCTTTTCCTTTAATGTTCTCACGGCGAAGTTCGAGCAAAAACTTTAAAAAATTATTTGTTCATTCCCATAGAATAAACTATCTATCGAAATGAGGTACATTTTCTTCTATTAATATTTTCATAATTTCCGCATATACTTCGTCATAAACACAATCAACATCTTAACTCTGCTAAATTTTATTGTTTCACAATCTTTAATTTTGCTTTGCTTTGCCGCTTATATGGTTTGGTTTTTGGTCCAAAACTTATTTCGTTTAAAAGAGCTGGTTTGGTTAACGGTTCGAAGCAAGCACTGAAAAATTATTAAGACACGCTTCGGTTCCAAAACCGGTTCGGTTCAAAAACGGTTTCGGTTCAAAACCGGTTCGGTTCAAAAACGTTTGATTTTGGAGCAAAATATGTTTTCAGCGCTGCAAAATATTATTCATCTGGTCCCGTTCCTCTAGATATAAGAATTCCAACACATAATGCATATTTCAAATATGTATGAAGTTTTTTTTATGTTTTGCCTTTTCAACCACTCTGAAAAAGTTTTGTGAGTGTGTGTTTTTTTTTATTATTTTGGTCCGGTCATGTGAGAGAACTTGGCTTCGGGTAACTGAGTGTCAACACGTGCCAATTTTGTTTTAACGCGACTTTTCTTTTATACTGAATGCCTTTTTTTTCTTTTTTTTTTTTTAATGTGATAAAAAGTTTTTGGAACGAGCTTTTACTGAAATTCACGCTTAACACAAATTCATTTCCTCTGTCAGCGTATGTCATTGTCGTATCCATCTGTCTCTCTGTCAGTCAGTCAAGTGAGCAAGCATTCCTGCACATACATAAATAAATACGTACATATGTATCGCATTGTAGTGTGTTGCAACGCATGCTCAACTTCAAAAGAAAACAACTTCCTCTGTGTTCTCACAATCTATCTACTTGAACAATTTTTTGTCGTTTTTGAAAAACCTGTGCTGTGCGCATGCATAGAATACATTTCAAAATATGCATAAGTCGGACGCTTGAGTGATGTTGTCAAGTTGTGTGTTGTTGTTGTTGTTGTTTGCATGTTATCCTGTCTCGCAAGGATTAACATAGACAAATATGTAGCAACAAAACTTATAATTGGCGTTGCGTTGCGTTGGCACTGCTACTGCTGACTGCTAGGCGTGGCAATGACATAGTATTCCAAGAGGATGCGTGGTTGAACAGCGTGTTTTGTTGTTGATAACTACTCGCCGCAATGTTGTTGCACAAACGGGAATGGCACGCGTCAACGCGACGAACAATGCAGCTTATACAATATTATTATACAAACATTATACTTATATAAGTATGTGTGTATGTAATATATCATATAGATACAGATACATATTGGGTATATTAGAAAGTTTGATGCATAGCTTTTGAAAAATTTAAAGCATTAAAACAATTAGAAAACTTTCTAATATACCCCAACATATGTACATTATTATCACAGAGCAGTATAAATTGAGTTGTTTGTTTCTGTGGTCATCATGGCGTATGATAAATTTACAACACGTGTTTGCTGTCTGTCTGTCTGTCTTTCAATCTGCTCGTCTGTACGTCCGTCTGTCTGCATGTCATGCTACAGGAGCAACTGCTACCACAAACGGAAAAGAACACACCACCACCAATTTTATATTTTATGTTGTTGTGCTTTTTTTTTTTTTTGGGTGTGTGTTGTTATTTTTTAATTCTGCATATTTTAATCAAATTTATATCCAGCCTGCTTCCGGCTTGTTCCGGAGGGTTGTTTGCTATGCAAAAAAGAAAGAGAAAAAAAAAACAAATGACAGATTTACACATACACACTTACACTTAAACGCACCAACACACAAATGTGCTTAAATGTAAAATTATCATACGCACCGTTGACCTTGTTTTTTTTTTTTTTTTTTGTCTTCTTTTTTGTTTCATTTCATTTCCAGCGCAATGCCCTTTACATTGAAGCGTGCTGCAATTCATATATGCTGCATATTTTTAGGCGTTATCCTTTTTTGTTTGTTTTTATTTCATTCTGTTCTTTCTCTCTTTCAAATGTTTTTGTTTCTCGCTCTTATTGTGTTTGCATTGTCTGCCCACAATGTTAAATAATTTAGGTCAGCGGCGTTATTTAATTCAAGTTGCATGCCTGCCCGCGTGGCTGCCTGCCTGCCTTGTGCCATATTTTACTCATCATTTAAGCTAGCTAGCCAGCTAGCTTGCTTGCTACTCTTTTACTGATTATTGCGAATGTACTTAGATATGTGTTTTGTTCTTTTTTTTCTGTGTGGTAGTATGCGCTTCTGGCATTGCAAGGATATTGCATTTTCCCCTTATTGCTTGAGTGATTCGGTTTTTTTTTGTTGTTTTTCTTGTATATAAATATGTGAATATGTTTGTTATTTTTTTAATCAAGTTTAAAATGCGATTTTTTATGGTGCCTTGAAAATTCTTTCTTGCATGTAATTACACTGAAAATAAAAAAAGTCATTGGAAAAGTTTGTTGAGGCTTAATATAAATTAAAAATTCTTAAATTCAACTGGTAAAATAATGTAGTTTACGAAAGAACAGTAAAAACTTTTAAGCTTTACTTTATTGGCTTTATTGGAAAGTCAAAACAGTCAAATAGTTACTTACTTGTATCTATTCGTTCATCTGTTCCTCAAATACTTCAGATTTGGTATTTAAATTATGCCTTCTTCTTAGAAAATAGAGCCATGTATCGGTAAAGTCGACCAACGGATATATTTGAAAACGAATATATTCGACTCGGAAAATAAATCGAATAACCGAATACCTAAAATCAGCTCATATATTTACTCGTTTAAAGTTTAAAACGATAATTGGGAATTTCAGTTATCCGACCTAAGCTAACCGTTACATACGATTATCCTATCGATCGTATATTACATGCGTGATTACTTTTATCATTGAATAATCTTTTGTTGTTTTTTTTTTATGAAGCAACGCAAATACACATATATACATAGTAAGTACAGGGGCGTCATAAGTAATTAAAATAACCAATTACACAGGGCAATATGGCTTTTTTTCCGATATGAGACTGGTTCCCGATGTATGTTTTTGTGCGCTGAACACGATTCTGGTGACCAAAAGTGCCCATCACGTCTGGTTTTTGTGAAAAATTTGGTTGGAAACCGTAAATTGTCATTTTTACCCCTACCAGACGAGCTAGAGACTTTAACTTAACCTAAACTAAAGCTTGAATCGCATTCTGCAATAACCAATAGAAAAGTTTAAAAAAATGAACCATATTGAATAAAATGGAGTCAACCCTTTATGGTCCTGTGTTTTCGATTGAATTACAAACATAGGGCCTGAAAATTTAGGAATATAAATTCTATAAAATAAATACACAGAAATTATTAAAGAGAAAAAACTTTTTTTTTCAATTTAATCTAGGAATTTATTGTGTCGCCTTTAAAATAGGCTCCATTTGATATCGATACAACGATTTTGGCGGCTAAATCAATTTTCAATGGCCCCCCTCATAGGTCACCGGAGGTATGGCCTTCAGTTTGGGAACTGAAAAAAAGTCACAGGGAGCCAAGTCTGGCGAATACGGTGGTCTCTCGATAGTATTTATTGAGTTTTTGGCTTTGTACTCCTATAAAATCACGGCTCGATAAGATACCGCGTTGTCGTCGTGTAAAGTCCACGAGTTCTCTTTCCACAATAATATTCTTTATTAACCTTTTTGACCATCCGGAAGGAACTCAGAGTGAACCACACCACGATAATCAAAGAAAACGGTTTCCAAGTTGTTATTTTACATACTTTTTTTTTTTTTTATATAAAACTTTTTCCCGATGTGAACACGATTTCTTGGTCTCTACATATATAGTATATATTATATATAAATATAGCAGAGGTGTCAGACAAAATTACTTTTGTTTAGTCTCAAATCGTGTCTAAAATTCAATGAAATTATTAATATAATTCACATTTAGTTTAAACTAAATTTATAAAAATAATTAAAATATGGTGTTTATTTTTTAAATTATGTTTCAACTTATTGAGAATTATATTCATTCTTTCATTAAGTTTTAGAAGAGATGTGAAACCAACCAAAACAAATAAAATCTTGTCCGACACCCCTGTATATGAATTTCCCAGTCCTGTTTTTAGCAATTCAATCGAAATATGGTTCATAACTTTTCTATATGGTTATTGTGGTGTAGGATTCAAGTTTTAATTTTAAAGTAAGTCATGTCTGGTTTTCGAGAAAAGTAGTGGTAAAAACACCCAAAAATACGATTTTTGAAATTTAAACCAGACGTGATGGACAGTTTTGGGCACCAGAATCGTAAAAAGATATATCGGAAACCAGGTTTTTGTTATGTATTAAATAAGTAAGAATGGTATTAACTCGAGACTAGTTCTATCTTTTTTAGTATTATTAAAAAATTACGAAAAAATAGAAATCATAACAAATTATTTTATTCTGATAATAAGCATTTAATTTTTACTCAAAGGCAAATCAAAAATCACTAAATCAACATTTTCTAAAAATTTTTAACAAAAAGTTGTCGCTTTTAATCTGTGTATAAGTAAGTACTTACTTCAAACAATTCTACAAATTCTCCAACTACTTTGCTGTCATTCAATTCATTCATTTATTCATTCATTATCCTTTCGCCTAGAGCACTCGAACTAATTAAGCCAGTAAAATGCGCAATTCAAGCGAGCGTTGCTAAAGAACCTACCGCACTAAATCCCTTTGTCTGTCTGTCTGTCCGTCTGTCTATCTGGCTGCATTTAGGGCACTTTTTGAATTATGCAAGCGTCTCAAGTGTTTTTGCAGCTTTGGTGTTAGAAATAATTTTCTGCTCATTTAATGAAAGAAGACAGAAAAAAGTTTCATTATTTTTTTTCTTTTTTGGCACAATTTTTTCCAGCTTGTTGTCGTTGTTTTTGTTAAAAGCACTTTGCCTTGAAGGCAACAAACAAAAAAGTCCTTTTTTTTTTTTTTACTTAACATAAGTAGCTGCTTTGCTTTGCTTTGTATCATTTTTTGAATGGTTTTATTATGCAAAAATCAAAAAAAGAAAATCCACTTTTCCTACATCGTCCTCGTCGTTGTTATATGTGCGCTTTCGCTCATTACGTGCACAATTGAATTTCGCCTAAATCCTTTGAGTACATACGCCGACGACGACGACATTTGACTTGACATTAGCAACGCCATGGCGGCGGCAGCGGCGACCTTTTTGTATCTCATTGTATGAGTACCTCTGCCTACATTGTTCCAAAATTTAAAACGCTGTTGCTCCATTTTACTCCATTTTAGTTGCTACGTGTCTTTAATACAAAATTGTTATTAAACTGAAAAAAACAAAGGTATTAAAATCGTGTCGGCGCTTTTCATTTCATTGTGCATTGAGCGTAGAAATAATTTACATGTTGAACGAATGAATACGATGAATACGTGCTCCATTCATGACGCATGTGCTGCGCTGTACTGTGTTGCATGTCAGTGTCAGTGTCAATTTCAGCCTACCTGACTGATTCAAGCTGTCTGTCGCTCTTTAACGTCATTTTTCAGACGCCACTTGTTCGAACACTATTGTTGTTGTTGTTGTTAGCGCCGCTTTGTCTCAAACTCTAAATCACATTTTTCTTCCATGTCAAGCAATTCACTACTGCAGCATTAGGCACATCAAGCTCAAGATTTGTCTAACATTTTTTCTTTTTTATTCCATCAAAATGCGCGTCTCTTGATAACTCAATTTTTGATTTTCTTACATTTTATGATTTTCGAATTTATTTTAATACGCTACAAATAGTTGTAAGTTGGGTGTATTAAGTTGGTTTATTCATATACAGAAGAGCATGAAAACCATGTTTTGAGAAGCTATAATTTTGATTTTACAAGTGATATCAAACCCATTGAGAAAAACTCTCGGACCGGCAAAAATTTTCAAAGTGAAAATATAAATACACCGGGGCCCATAAACTACTACATATAGGCCCCTTGGGTTTTTCGAACCAGTACCAGACCCATCTATAAAACCTCCGGACCGGGAGAATTTTTTAAAAGTGAAGTGGAAAAAAAATAATTTCACCGGCCAATTAGCTACTATATAGTATGTCTCTTGGGTTTTTCGAACTTCCAGCGTCATTCTCGTCGAGCCTAACTGGTACCAGTAAATATAAAATTATGTAGCTCACCATGGATCCATAAACAAAGGGAGTAGTAAAATGAGCACGAATAATAAAAAAATGCTAAAAAAGGTTTTACCGTATTAAAGATCAATTTGGAATTTAGATTCTCCTTAAACGCTCTGAGATAGAGTATATCAAATTCTTTTGCTTAACCCTTTCTCTGGAGGTAGCTTCCATACAGAACTACTTCAATTTTTTGAGTTTTTGTAGGAATATATTAATCAGAGAGTATTAATTGTGGGCAAATTGAATATAATAGGAAAATAAAAGGAATAGAAGATTCCATAAAGTAAAGGGTGTCCCAGAATTAACGCAAGTTCCAGAATTAACGCAAAATTTACAATAAAGTGCTGTCAACCCTAACAAAATTTTATCGCTACGCTTCACTTCTACTTGACCTAAACTTTTTAGCTGTCAAATTGCTTATTTTCAGAGTTGGCAGCACTGTTGCGTTAATTCTGGGACTCGCTTAACATTCCATACACATTATCAGCATTATAGCTAAGTCAATATAGCTAAATCTGTCTGCGGATCTGTCTGACTGCCGTATTTATTTCGGAGACTATAAGAGAAGGATGTACCAATCTTAAAACTTAGATTCTCCAGAACTCTCGTGAGATTTATCTGTGGTAAAAAGGAAAAACTGCTTAAGTCTAATTTTACCGTTTTGCAGGAGAGCACTTTCTAAGTTTAAAATAATTAAGCAAAAGTTAATTTGTCTATAACTTCGTAAAAAATCGTCAAAAATAATTCAAATTTTGCATGTAGCTACTTTTTTTTTATTGAGATCAGCGTGGTATGCTTATCTTAATTTTTGCTTAAGTCGACTTAAGCACTTTTTCCTTTTCACCACAGATATTATAATGCATAAAATTTTTTTAAGTAGAAGCCCTCCTACAAAGCCCTAAATAAAAACATCAATTCACTATTAAAGTCTCCATATGACTAAAAATTAATTTAAAAAATGTTTTTTAATTTTTTTGTTCAAATTTTTGAACTTTTATTTTCATTCCATAATAAAATTAAACTGTTTTAAATTCACTAGCTTGACTATAATTTTCATTAAAATCCATCGAACAGTTTCGAAAATATTGATTTAGAAAAAAAACACCACTTCGATTTTCAAAATGACGTAATTTTAAAAATTTTTTAAAATCCTTTTACGCTTGAAACTATCTAACCTAGAACTATTATTTTCCAAAGTTACAAAAATCACTTTTCCGTTGACAGAGTCTTACCCAATACCAATCACTAATATAGCCTAACTCTAAACTTCTGTAGGGTATTATTTATTCCAGTGCATCGAACAAATAAGTAGCGCTTTTGTTCAACAAATCTTCTTCTTTTTCTGCTTTTATGAATAATGACAACTGATGAAGTTTGATAAATGATTCAACATCTTGCCTGCCTGTCTGTCTGTTTGGAAGTTGTTAGCGGGATTTATGTAGTTTGGCGCATTTTCAGTGTAGTAGTAGGTATTTTTATGTTATTATGATGAATTGTACTTTTTATCTTGCTGCTGTGAGAAAATATGTTTTTTTTTTTTTTCTCAAAACTTAAAGGTGCGGTCAACATATTATTTTCATTGAATGCGGCTAAAGGTTATTTTTTACTTTTATATTAAACCGGTTTTATACTAAAAAAACCTATCCCTAAAAATAGCCAAAGAAATTCAAAAGAAATCAAATTCGAATTAAAAAATACCGCAAAATATGTATATAAATATCTTTTTAATAGCTACAACCTGTTGATGACATAAATAAGATTAAAGTTAAAGTAAAGATACTTTTGGTAATCATGGCCAAAAAGTTCTGATTCATTTGCATAGTTATAATTTATTTAGTGGAAAAAAAAACCTAATATTATTTTTTCTTGCTGATAAAGCCAAAATCTCTTTGAGCAAAAATAATAATAATAAAAATAATAATGACAATAAGCAAAGATAAATTCGAGAAGAAAAAAATTGTTTACAGAAAAAAATACATTCACAACAAAATGTACAATAACAAAGCAAATGATGAAAAAAATTTTATTATAATTCTACGTGATTCTTTCTTACAAAAAATAATAATAAAGAAAAATTTATAACAAATTCCGGTTTGAAGTATTTTTTTTCAACTAACTGTGTACGCCATCAACAACTCTTTTTGACTTGAATTTCTTGTCACCATCGTTATCGTTTGGCATAAAATTGCCCATATTGAGGGCAGTGCCCACTATCTCACATTTTAAAATGATTTGAGATATGTAATATTTTTTTCTTTCAGTTGGCTTTAGTCATAATAGAACAGTTATTACGCCGATTGAACGGTTCATTTTCATTATTATTATTTTTATTTCATTCTCTTTTTTTTTTTTTTTTTTTTGCTGATAAAACAAAATTCCAATTATTGTTTCTAGGTCAGAAATATTTTTTTTTTTTGGAAAATTTTCATTTACTAAATTGTATTATGCATTAACTAAATTGGTAATTGTTATTTCTAGACGGTTTGCTTCTTAGCAATCGGATTATCAAATCAAATTAGTTTAAGCTAATACAATTTCGAAATTGTTCAAAGTCAAACAGCAATGTGAGATATATTTTTATTTATTGATAAGAATTAAAGATATATTTTAACTTATCTTTTATGAAAAAAAAAATTTAGAAGATTCTCGAATTAGAAGAAGTCTAAAGTTCGCTTATTTTGGAATCGCTGAGTTTAAATTCAAAGTCCATTTTATGCTATCACGTCTGCTTTTTACCCAATTTAGTTATCTCCATCTTCATTCTTTTTCTTCGGATCGGAGGGCTTACAATTTTGGTTATAAGTTTTTAGGGACGCTATAAAAGTTTTCTTCAACTTCTCAAAAAGTTTATTGAAAAAATTTCAAACTTTAAGACTTTCGAAAATATGCATTTCCTTAAATCTATCAATATTTTAATTAGTTTTGTATATTTCAAAGATTTCCAATTGAACACTTTTTTCTGTTATCTATTTCAGAGTGATCCATTAAATGTAGTAAGTTGCTTCTCACGGCCTTTCCCCTATATTGATTTTTAATCACGGGAAATCACACATAACGGTTTATTTTAGTAGCTATGCGCCAAGTACAGTCGCTCAAATTTATTGTACCTTATTACGTTTCCAGGCAAATACTACGAGAAGCATCTCGCGTAAGAGAAAGGCTGCAATGCTTAACTGGGTCGAATCGAAGAGCAAGCAGTAACCTTAGATCCCCAAAAAGAAGAAGCAATGTCTGAAAAATATATACCTGATGGGATAATTAGTCCCACTCTGTTTTAAAAAATGTTATCGACTGACCTTGGAATATTTTTAGCTATGTTCCGACAAACAAACGCATCAGTTAGATTCGGTAATGGTTTCTAGTCATATATATAAAGGGTGGTTAAATTTCAAGGGCCGATGTTGATTTTGAATAAAACACGAATTATTTAGGAAATTATTGACATTTCTTTTTATTATGATATATTGGTATGACTCAATTATGTATGGAACAAAATATCGGCCAAATGGTCTAAGTTTTCGATGACGCTGAGGCATAATTGAGGTTCAATTATCTCATCCTTTAGCTCTTGAATTGTTGTTGGCTTAATGGCGTACACCTTTTCTTTCAAATAACCCCAAAGAAAGAAGTCCAACGGTGTCAAATCACATGATCTTGGCGGCCAGTTGACATCGCCGCGACGTGAGATTATTCGGCCATCAAATTTTTCGCGCAAAAAGCCATTGTTTCGTTAGCTGTGTGGCAAGTGGCACCGTCCTGTTGAAACCACATATCGTCCACATCCATATCTTCCAATTCAGGCCACAAAAAGTTTGTTATCATCTCACGATAGCGAACACTATCCACAGTAATTGCCTGGCCAGCCTCATTTTCGAAGAAGTACGGCCCTATGATGCCGCCAGCCCATAAACCGCACCAAACAGTCACTCTTTGTGGATGCATTGGTTTTTCGACAATCACTCTTGGATTCTCATTCGCCCAAATGCGGCAATTCTGCTTATTGACGAATCCACTGAGGTGAAAATGTGCCTCATCACTGAAGATGATTTCCTTCAAAAATTGATCATCCACTGTTGCCATTTCTTGCCACCATTCTGACCATTGACGACGCTTGAAATGTTCAAGAGGCTTTAGTCCTTGAGTCAATTGAACCTTGTAAGCGTGTAAATGCAAGTCTTTATGCATAATATTCATCAACGACGAGCGTGAGAGATGCAATTGTTGGGCACGACGACTGGACCAAAGATTTTTCGAAGTTTCTTTCTCTCAAACACGCCCAATATCGACTTATCCAATTCTATCATGACCCATGCTTCTGAGCCATACATCAGCACAGGCTTTATCATCGTCTTGTTGAGTTTAATTTTTTGTTTTTCTGGACAGAACTCTACCTTGCATTTGCTTACCGAGACCAAAATAGCTACGGTTAGCAAGAGTGATTCTTCGTTTAATTTCCTGACTGGTGTGGTTGTCGCTGTGTACATCTGTGTCCAGTCTCAAAGTTGAAGTTCGCTGACCTCACAGATTTTCCACGTCAGGTTGATTCGTCTTGTTCTCGTTTACCGTTAGTCCCAATGGACAGGACTTTCTTTCAATGTTTGAGAAGCTCTGGTGACTGTGTCTATGTCATCGTGATATGCGAGCAGCATAATTCCTGTGTAGAAAATATTGCCCTTCAGTTCAACGTCTGAGCAGTATGTATTCCATTAGGAAATTGAAAAATTCGCACGACAACGCATTGCACTGTCTGTGAAACCTCTCTTGGTTTCAAATGGGTCGGAGATATTTTTATCGGCCCTGACAATGGCGCCCAGCTGACCCCACCATTGATCCAAAATGTGTGGTATCTTCTCAAAATATATCTAAATTTTCGATTTTATAAAAAAATCAAAAGAATATTATCGATACAGATGATTATTACAAACTTACAAATTATTTTGGCTATGGCGCTTGAAACGAAATACTTTTAACAAAAAGTTTACCACGGCATCGATAAGAGATCATCGAATTGCCGATATAGATATCTTTGGACTGGTTTTGTGAATAGAATCTAAGCTTACCATATCGATATTTGAATAGGGCAGTTTTGATTAAAACTTACTGCTGCAGTTTTCCAATCCCAAGAGTAGCTTTCGTCTTGTTAGTTCTTCTAATATTGTATTTACTTCTTTCACAGATGTAAGCTTGATTGTGTTAAATTAAGTTGACACACTGCAGTTTACATAACAAAATAATTTTCGATGAGTATTATTTTGAAAGCACTTTCGCTATCTCATAGCTCTATGATGTTACGAATTTTTAAGTTAGTTGCTTTTGGCAACTTGTAATACTGCGCATTCATGTTTATATATACACATTTATCTGTTTTAATAAAGTGACTTAATGCTTAATTATTTAAAATCTTTTTTTTTTTTTTTTAAGTAAAAAATTTACTTCGAAACGTGTTTTAAAAATTAAAGCAAATTGGCATATTCATTAAGTCAAGTTTTAAAATTGAGCAGCTTAAAAACAAAAAAACCCCAGCGGGTTACACAAAAAAATACACACTAGTAATTATATGAAGCATACAATTAGCGTAAAAAATGTAAAAAAAAGTAAATAAATAAAACAATAAATAAATAAATAAATTCAATGCACGTGTCAAGAGGCCACAATCCATACAATATGTATAAATAAATTAAAAGGCATTGAACAGCATTATTGACACTTGGCTCACATTGTTGTTGATGTTTTATTTTGTTATTTTTTTTAATAATAATAATACTATAAGTAATACAATACTTTGTAAAAGCAGCTTAAATAATATAGTTATTTTATATTTTTATATATATTCTTTTTATTTTGTTTAAAAATTTTTACAATAAATATTTCAAGCGAAACAGATACAACAGATACATTATAAGCCAAACAGATACAGATACATTTTTAGCCAAACATATACAGATACATTTTGAGTAATTACTTGAGCAGAGTGCTTAAATGCATGGAATTTTTTTTTTTTTTTAATATTTTAATGATCAAATGAAATGCAATAAGCTTAAGCTTCTACTAAATGAGTTTTCATAGTGAGTTATGTTTTGCTAATAGAACAAAGAACCACTTCTCAGATGATCTGTTAAGTAGCTAAAAGCTGTAAACTTTTAATGACGTCTTTTGTAAAAGAATAAAAAAAAAAAAAAACCAAAAACTTCTTAAAATTCAAAACACATTCCCAGACATTTACAAACTAAATTGAACTTGACCTTTTTTTTTCCGTTTTTCGTAAATGAATTCGATCTGCATTCGGTTGACAGGCCGCTTATGTCATTCATTCATAAGATACCAACTTGCAGCTGGTCGCATGGCTTGTAGTGTATCGTCCGTCTAGTTGGAACTTATGATTTTAAGCGGATTATCAAGTGTTTTACATTGTCGTCGTCGTCGTTGTAGTCGTCGCTTTGTCTCATCGATTCATGTACTGAAGTCTCTTGCTGTGCCATTTGCTGACCCAAATTTTGAAAATGTTGAAGAACGCAACGCATTCGATTTTGCAAGTTTTAAGCATTTTTTTTTGTTGTTTACTTTTTGATATTCTTTTTCTTTGTTGTTTTAGGTCTTTTGAACTAAAATTTTGTAATAGGCATCGCTATTTGTCAAATTGGATTTGTAATTATAAAAGCAAAACAAAGAAAAAACATTGAGGTCTGTCTGCACATGTGCTAGAAAACGTGTTGGAATTTGATTTTTACATAGATTAAGCATTTTAAGCTATTGAACTGATGAAATTGTATTGCATTACAGCTCAGTTCCATATGTTTTTTTTTTTTTTTTTTGCATTTTAAACATTTTTAGAATTTATGGGATTTAACATTTTTTTCTATTTTGATAATTTTAGCATTTTTTAGGATTTTTATCACACAACTTTTTTATACCTGTTACACATAGTGTGAAATAGACCCTATAAAGTATATATATTCTTGATCACCTCGACGAGACGAGTCGATTCAGCCATGTCCGTCTGTCTGTCCATCTGTCCGTCTGTCTGTTTGTTTGTTGCGCGCGATTTATTCACTCAGTTTTGAAGATATTCCGCTGAAATTTTAAACTTAAGCTTTTCTATGTCCTGTGTACTTCCTATGTTAAAATCAATGTGCCACGCCCACATTTAGGTATAGCCCCCGTACAAACGTACAACATTTTGTCAAGTCCATATAAGAAATCAAATTTATTTATAGAGCTTTTGGCTTCAAATATGGTACAAATGCTTCTCATACAATATTAAGTCAAATCTTCAGTTTCAAATTGGTTCAGATCGGGACGCGAATTTCTAAATTTTTAAGAATATTTTTAGTTTGTTTATTATTTCAAGATAAAATTTAATACAATTGCTGCACACGAAGATCTATCCACGTCAAATGATGTGTAACAGGTATATAAGCTTCGGTCCAACCGAAGTTAACTTTTTTTTTTGTTTTTTTTGAAATAAAACATTTTTATCAATTTTAAGATTTTTATACCTGCCACACATAGTATGAACGTGTATTATCAATTTGTTGGAGAGTTTGAAACGCATTAAAGAAGACGCTATAGAACTAGAATTTTCTGTACTAGCAGATAGGATGACAGGTTTTCTTAAGCGACATGCTTTCCATAATATAAAAAATTAAGGGGTAACTACGCCTGTAAATGAAGTGAGTGACAAAGAATTTCCTGAAAAACATAGAAATATTATTGAAGATGGAGGATGCATGCAGATCAAGTTTAGAATGTGGATGAAAGTGGACTTTTTTGGAAAAAAAATATCTAGCAGAACTTATGTTGCATAATCGCCGAAAACTGGATGGCCCGGTCAAACTTTACATAATGGTTCCAAAAATTCGTCTCCTCAGATGTTAGACGTTACATAAATGAGGATTCAACAGTCATTGACATGTCAAAATTTTTTTCTATTATGGTCTGCATTGATCTTATGCTGGAAAAATATTTGGCCAGAATGTGTCAAAAGCAAAGATTCTGATCCAGTCATGCTATAATAACGCAGATTTTACTACTCCACACAATATACAATTGGTGAAGATGGATTCGATGAACTATCATTTTCTGATGTAAAAGAATTATTAGCTGATAAAAGGTTGAGCGAAAATGAAATTATAGACCTCACCTTTGAGACTCATCATGGAAAATTAACTCTTGCCATAACATTATGTAATCATTTTGAACAGAAAAAAATCGTAAATGAGCTCTAAAGAACTTTGTACACGAAATTTTTTTCACACGAACTTTTTGGGAACGGATCAATTGTGTAGAAAGAGAATAAGGAGTATATATATTCCTGATCAGCTCAATGAGACGAAGCGAAATAGCCATTTCCGTCCGTCTGTCTGTCTGTTGCGATGCGTTTTACTCAAAAAGTTTCAAATATATTGGTCTGAAATTTTGAAGTAAAAGTTTTTTTGGTGCTAGGCAGTTTGTATGTCAGAATCAAAGATCCACGCCCATTTTTAAGTATAGCTCCAAACAAATCTACCGTTCATTTTTGAGCTTTTGTATGAAAATAGGTTTTATTTATATATATATATTCACTACAAATTGTGTTAAAACACTTCTTATGTCATCCAATATCAAGTACAAAAGTTGCCACGCCCATTTTTAGGTTTAGTCCCTATACGAACCTACCGCTCATTTTCGAGTTTTTGTACGAAAATCCTTATAATTTTTGGTCCTGAGTTGTTCTTATGTCAAAACCGTGGACTCACGCACATTTTTAGACATAACTTCCATCAAAAAATACCACCTATTTTCAAGTTTTTGTATTGTATTTTATTTTTCCTAAATAAATTAAGTAAAATTTGGTAAAATGATTTATAATGTCTACCCAAGATTACACTACCGATATGGCTAAAATAACATACGGTCCCTACACAAACTTGACCAAATCAATCCTGATTTTTTTTTTTTTTTTTTTGTAAGACGGTTATTTAAGTTTCGGTTAATTTTTTTCCTTGATTTTTGTTTTGATTTTTAAAATTTTAAGCTTTTTTTTTTGAATATGTTTTTAAAATGCCTCTTTAATTTTCTAATGTTTCCAAGCTATTAGCAAAGTATTATAAATGCATGCATCTGTTTCTTTGAATATTACTCATTTTTCTTATATAATATCTTATTACAAAAATATATTTTTTTTCACGATTTTATCGCACTTTTACCGGCTCTTTGTGTATAAAAACCTACACAACTGGAGACAAATTAACGATAAGATGACTAATCATAAGTAAAGTACTTCAGAAACACGATAATTGTTAATCATCTTTTCACGTCTGTAATAAGAGTCGAATACTGCGTATGCAAGACACAAATGAAATATAATTTTTATTTGCAAAACCGAGTCAGCCAGTCTAAGACTGAAATTATGTATAAAGTATATGCAAAGAATTTCGCAGAAAAAAATTGTATATATATAAAAAAGTATATACGAGTATATCAGAATTAAATCATAAAAGCGTTTTTGTGGAAGTATGCATTATGCACAATACAAAAACTATCAGCAAAGTCGAATTGAAAAAAAAAAAAAAAAAACAAGTAAGAACGTTAACTTCGGTGGAACCGAAGCTTAAATACCCGTCACACGAATCTTTGAATAGTTTATGTGTGATCATCAGTGGCTTAAATACATTTATAAATATATATTCGAAAATAATTACTTTTTCATACATTTGTTCGAAAATAATCGATAAGTTTGTGTGGGGACTATAGCTAAAAATAGGCGTGGCACCTTGGTTTTGTTATTGGATATCATTAGAAGTGTTTTTACATATTATTTTCATATAAAATTCGAAAATGGGCGGTAAGTTTGTATGTGGGCTATAGCTTAAAATGGGCGTGGCAGCTTGGATTTGACATTGGATGGCCTAAGAAGTATTTTTACCCAACTTGGAGTGACTACATTCATAAATAATTGCTATTTTCATACAAAAATCCGAAAAAAACGGTAAATTTGTATGGGGGCTACACCTTAAAATGGGCGTGGCACTTTGATTTTAACACTTGAGCTGTTTAGGGCTGAGGAAAGCTTAAGTTTCGAGTTTCAATATCTTTAAAACTAAGCGAATGAATCGCATAAATACAGACAGACAGACGGACGGACAGACAGACGGATGGACAGACAGACAGACAGACGGACATGGCTAGATCGACTCGTCTCGTCGTGCTGATCAAGAATATATATATACTTTATAGGGTCAAAGATGTCTCCTTTAATGCGTTACAAACTTTCTGACAAAATGATAACACCCTCCACACTGTGTGTGACGGGTATAATATAGAGTGCAATGAAACGACATTCATATGACATATGCGAGGTTTGTTTATTTAATTTATTGTAAACTTAAACAAGACTTACAATCAAGTCTAACCGCTTAAAGTGTTATTATATCGAAAATGTGCAATAGTCTTTAATGGGGGTTTGGGTGATGTAATTAAATATTTGGATTTTTAAATAAGTTCTAAATATTAGTTTAATATCTTTAAAACAAACGGAGAGGCAGAAAGAAGAGCATGGTCAGCTCGATTCTTCTTGTCAAGCTGATCAGGACTATATAATATTCTTTATGGGATCTACGACGACTCCTTTTTTTACAAACTCTCAGACAATCTGATAATACCCGTTCACAGTCAATATGAAGGGCATAAAAAGAAATAGACTTAATACTAGTTCTCAGTTTCGCTTTCAAATCACTTTCAATTTGATCAATAACAAGAAGAATATAAATCATTATTAAAAAGTGGTACTTCTAGATAAGCAAAAATATGTTGATTTTTTTTTTTATTTTGAATTCGATGGTTACAACAATAATACAATTTGGTTATATACTGGGGTGTCTGGGAAATCTCTAGAGATTATTCTATCGGTTGTTTTGTAAACCTCTTAATTAAAATCTCGGTGTCCTAGAAATGCAATAAAATTACTGTCTGATTGTGTGTGTGATAATAAATAATTTATAGTTACATTTAGCCAACTGAAATAAAGGCTTGAGAGATTTGAAACAAATTTAAAGATATTTCCCTTATATCTTCAAATCTCTTTTGGTTTGAATTCGGTTGAAAGCGATATCTCTGACACCTTAGATAAAATGAATATTAATAATGAATTTTAGTAATATATTTTAGTAATACATTTTTTTCACTTTCGATCAAATCTTCTGAAATTGAAATTGGGAACAAATCCGACTAACCTAATTTTTTTTCACAATTTTCAATTCTGCTAGTTGTAATATATTTTGACATGTTTCGTTGCTTCTCGTGTTGGTAGCCCGGTTTAAATTTAATAAATAATTTTTTTATAATCAGTAAAATTTAAATTTGTAGTAGATAAATATATTTTGCGGTTATGCTCTGCGGATTTATTCATTATTGGGCTATATAACGGGTGATTTTTTTGAGGTTAGGATTTTCATGCATTAGTATTTGACAGATCACGCGGGATTCAGACAAGGTGTCAAAGAGAAAGATGCTCAGTATACTTTGACATTTCATTATGAATAGACTTACTAACGAGCAACGCTTGCAAATCATTGAATTTTATTACCAAAATCAAAATTATTATCAAAATCAGAAAATCCGCTTTTTATCGACAAATTTTGTTCAGCGATGAGGCTCATTTTTGGTTGAATGGCTACGTAAATAAGCAAAATTGCCGCATTTGGAGGGAGGCAACCAGAAGCCGTTCAAGAACTGCCCATGCATCCCGAAAAATGCACTGTTTGGTGTGGTTTGTACGCTGGTGGAATCATTGGACCGTATTTTTCAAAGATGCTGTTGGACGCAACGTTACGGTGAATGGCGATCGCTATCGTTCGATGCTAACAAACTTTTTGTTGCCAAAATGGAAGAACTGAACTTGGTTGACATGGTTTCAACAAGATGGCGCTACATGCCACACAGCTCGAGATCTCTTTTGGTTTGATTCGGTTGAAAGCGATTCATCTCTGGACGGTAAGCCCCAGATATGCGATTTGACGCTTTTAGACTAATTTTTTGTTAAGTCAAGCTAAAGTTCGAAATAAGTCAATTATTCCAGCTTTGGAAGACAACATTTCGAAGAAATTCGGGCTATTCGGCCGAAATGCTCGAATAAAGTTGCCTTAATTTGGAATTTTTGAATTCTGGACCCCTTAGACGTAGCCGCGGTTTATATTTAAATTCAATTATCTTCTTAAAGTAAATGTCATGGACCAATCTAACGTTTCAAATAAGGAACCGATGAGATTTTGCCTTTATGCGTTTTTTTTTTTTTTAAAGTTCTCAGCTTAAAAGTCACCCTTTATTACCGATAGCTTAACAAAATCATCTTTGTTCTTTTGAACAAATCTCGTACACTTATCTGTCCATAACGCTCTGAGAAAATCTTGAACTCTAAATAAACTCATGAGCATTACTTTGATATGTGTGTGTGTGACACTTGTTTGTCACATAATATCTATAGAATATTTGTAGTAGTACTCAAGCACTTTAACCTCAAGGCGTTTGTTGTAAGTACTTGTACGGTTCGTTCGGTTTCTATAGATCTATAGAGAACAGCTCGTACAATACTTGTAGGTACACTTGAGAACATTGCTTTCTATGCGCACTTTGTCAATTTTAATTTACGCCAAGTTGAGCACAATTTATGCGTAAAATATTATTTGCTTAAATCAATTTCTTTCTTACTATTTGTGAAGTGTTTGCTGCTATGCTGGCTACACCCTCGAGCATATTAATTCAAGTACGCCGGGGTTCAAGTCAACTTGAGTCTTTTTTTTTTTTTTTCTTGAAATTATTATTTGTATCGATAGTGGAAAAATTTTAACTGTAATTTGCATAAATTTCCGAACATGAAGTAGAAATTATGTCAAATTTTGTATTGGAATTGTTATAGATTCAAATTTGTTGTTTTTTTTTTTCTTCTTCTTCTTGTTTGATACTCATTCCCTTTAGACATATGAGTTGAAATTATGTTAAATCGGTAAAAGATTTCAAGTGCCTTGGAGAGTGTGAAGCGCAAATTATGAGCAAAAAGTTTTGATTGCTTTTAGCAAAGTTTTTTTTTGTAATGTGTAAAAAAAAAAGGAAAAATAAAATAAGCAAAATTGTTGAAAAATATTTTCTGTGCGTGTGTGAATGCAAAAATACGGGCGTTAGGTCAAAAAAAAAAAAATACTAAAGTATATATTTGTATTTAATGTTTAAAAAAGTTAAACCAAAAAATATATAAAAAATGCTTTAAATAAATGCACATTTTTTTTTTAGCTTTAGGCGTGCTCTACGTGACATTCGTATATTGAAAATAATATAAAAAAATCATACTAATGGAAAATATTGTAATTTTATTTTTATTTATCTACAAATATTTTACTTTTCATTTGCATTTTTATGACATTAAATTTAAAACAAAGCACCAAGTCTATTTATATATAAAAAATGAAAATCGGTATACTTGAAAATCGCAGTGACTGCAAACAGTGATTAAAACGCAGCTCGTAAAAAATTTTAGAGTTACCAATCACTAATAACTGAACAGGTTCATCGTTCGCGAAGAGCGATATACAAAATCGCCGATAACTAAACATGTTCACTGAAGAACAATAAAAAATCACCGATCACTACTTTGTCAGTGTACATTTCGATTTTGAAATCACTATGAAAGAATCACCGAAAGCGATTTTTTGCCAACACTATTTTAGACCCTAAAAGACTCGATAAGGGGAAATTATTTAGCCATGACCGCCCGTCCACTTGTTTATATTTAAAATTTAAAATTTTATGCTTTTCTTTGAATGTGAAAAACATGGTGTCACGCCCGATTTTAAACATCAAGTTTGGAACATATGAGTTCGGGCTAAAAAAAATGAAAAACTCCTGAAATAACAGAATCTCGCCATTAGTCTGTTCTCCCAGAAGATAAAAGCTGACCTTCCAAGTCTGAATAATCGCTCTCCAAGTTCTTCCTCGTCGATGTTAATACACGCCTCCTTTGCCCCATCAGTCGGCGAGTGCTCTGGGGCGTTGAGGCGTCTCCTGGAAGCCAATATCCAACTCGAGAATCTCCATTATGTGTAGAATACTGATCAATCCATCATTGAAGATGCATATAACGATATCTGTTACTATATTTAAGACTTCTTTCCCACTTGAGTAAGACTTTAAAACCGAATTCCATACGATTGTATTGAAGCTATTATTGCTATTTTGCGTATATTCACCCAACTCACGATTCAGCAACTCGGGTCGACCCAGATCTTAATAAATAAACCTAAAGACATCTATGATGGTTACAAAGAAGTTAAAACCCCGAAAACAGGTATATCCCCACCCGGAAGCTAAGCGATTGCCAAACAATTTGTCATGGCGATTTTGAATTTTGAACCGAGCGTGCGCAGGGGATTTGGATCAAAGTTTATTTAATATTTTGAGGGTTAATGAAAGTTATGTTTTAACCGTTTACTTTTATTTCTGAGTTCCTCCAATGTTAAAAGAGATCGAAAGATAAGCGAGGTGACCATTTCTTCCATTCGTTTTTGAAAAGTACACCGTAACCGAACTTCCCATGCTATCAATCAATTGTCTTCAAAAATGGTACGGTAAAAAACTTCATCAATAACGATATTTTTCGATAAAACTTTAATATTTCTTCAAGCGTTTGCAAATCCAATACGGAGAAATTCAAAGATTAAAATTATTAAAACCAGTTCTTGAGTTAATATGTTAATGTTTTTATTCGAGAATAGTTAAACTTCAACGAAACATGATTCATAAGTATTGAAAAACACTCAAATTTAGACAAAATAATCATTTTTAAAAACAAAATAATAAGCATTATCATTTGTATTTACGCTACATGACAAATTCACACAAAGAAACTATGCAAATAGTTTTTCAGGAAACGTTTCCAAAACTCAAAACAAACTATTTGCTTAGCAGTAGTAGTAGCACAGCTAATCAAATTGTTCAAGCTAAACCGTGATAAAGACTGAGAAATATATATAATACAGCAAAAAACAAAAACAAAAACAAAATATATAAACAAAGAAAGTAAATAAACTGATAAAAACCGTAAACTATAAAATACAATGAAATATTGTATATTTTTTGTGGTTTAGATGATAACTATGCGCGCGTTCAAGTTAAAGATCAAGTGCCAAACCAAGGGCAATGGAAATAAACTCGAGCGCGAAAAAAAGAGTTACGAGATAAAGAAAACAATTTTTTATAATTTTCAAAGAGCTCAGCAGCTCGGAGCGTGGAAACACATTCAGTACACATATACATAAATATGTATATGCAACAAGCATAAAAGGTGGCAACTCTCACCTTTTTTGTTGTGCGCATATTGCTGCAATAACGGTAACTGAACCATATGACCATCACCAACGCATGACCGCTCAGCTGCGCACAAATGAAATGGCGAATAGTAAAAATTGTACAAAATTAAAAAAAATGAAGAACGGAAAAAAAAGGAGGTAAATAGATGTTGCTGAAGCAGCTGCACCAAAAAGGGCAAAAATTCTGAACATCGTCCAAATGCGTTTGTGTCCACTTTTTTTTTTTTTGTTTGTTGTTTTTTATTCCTCTTTTTCTGCTACGGATGCTTTTGAATGCTGACTGCTCTTCGCGTTCATAAATATTCAGTTATACTCGTTCATATGTGGAGAAAGAGTTTAACACTGGGGACAGCATAAAAGAGTTTGTTGTAGCAAAAAAAAAAAAAAAAAATTTTAAGCTATAATGGCATGAAAAACGCTTAAAACGAGTTAAGTCGCTTTGTGGTTTTGCGATGTTTGCACGCATTTGAGTCAACGTCGACGTCGTCATCGTCAGCAAATGTTGCCAATGCTCTCAGACTTTGAGCAGTTAAAAAAAAAAAAAAATGAAACGGGATAGCATAGGATGAGCTGAGCAGAGCGTGTGTTTGACCGAAAAGCATTTTGGCTACATGCGAAACACAAAGTACGGGTTCGTCTCTGTTCAGAAAAAAAAAAAATGGATGTGAGGAAAATGCTTTGTAACAAAAAACTTCTATATGCATGGCACATATGCGAGTGTTGTTTGAACGTGGGTAGTTTCAATAGTTTGGTATTTAAGAGAAGAAAAGTAATTCTATTTATGCAAAACTATCGAAATATCGATACTTATTTAGTATCGGTTATCGTTATGCATAGAAAGTTATCGATATATTGTCTTACTGTCCTTATGCAAATGTCTTATTGACTGAATTATAATTTTTTTATTATTATTAAATATCAGTTTTGAAAACCGTTTTTTTTAAGATATTTTTTTAAAAATATTCGATATTATCGGCTTTTTGCAATATCGAAAAATATGAAAACTAGCGAAAAATTTTCAATAGTTCTAAAGCAAAAAATTTTTCAATGAAAAATTCACTAATTTCGGCAGTTGTTGAGTTTTGGTTCAATTTTAAATATCGTTTAGTTAGCGTGGAAACTAATCAAAATCTATCTATTATTTTTGTTACAATAAAATAATCGATTATATTGAGTTATCAAACATTTGCCGAATGTTTTCGACAATTATCAACTTTAATAATTTTCCAAATTAAGCTAAAATAATAAAATAGGGACAACGTCCCTTAAATAATAAAGCAACTATCAACAAATACAGCCATGCTTCCATAATCGGAAAAATTTGCGATTTAATTATTCGTGCTCTGGCAATGGCAAAAGTTATGTTTCATTTCCAAAACGTTTCTTTTCATAGTACATGATAAAAATTGCTATCGGTTATCGGTCTAACCAAATCGCAAACTGTTGTTGTCTTTGACTTAATTTACTGCTCTTTATATTAAGGCATGAGTAGAAAATATTTTTTAAAACTCGAATTCAAAATCAATGATATTAAAAAGTACAGAGTTAAACTCTATAATAACACAGAATAAAATAAAAATATTTTTAAAAATTCGGCAATACAATTTTTATGTAAAATTTTGCACTTATATTTTTCATTTCACGGGCTCGAGCTCTGAAATCGAAAATATTTTACGATTTGCTACTGCCGGAGCACCAAAATTGGGAATTTGAAAATTAAATCGTAAAAAATTAAATCGATAAAAAAATATATCGATTAAACAAATTAAAAATTTTTAGATATGACATCGATATATCGATATTTTTCACAGTTCTGCAGCAGTAATATTTAGTTGAAACATTTTTTTCTTTTTTAAAACTTTTCAAACTACCTACTCCAATACAAATGCGGAAGTGTTTTATAGAATTTTTAACTCGTTTTCTTTTTTTCATTCCCAATTTTACTCTTCTTTGACTTCTTGCACGCTTTACCACTGAATAAAACACTAAAACATTTAAAGCTTGCCTCATACTCATTTCTTTGTTTTTAAACTCAACTGGTAACAGGAAGCCTCCTGCAGGATTAAGTGCATCTATAGATAGACAGACAGACAGACAAGCAGACATATAGAGACAAACCACAAAAGCACTTGAACACGATTGGCAACGCTTAAGCATTGGCTAAGTAGTATTAATTCCTCTATTTTTTTATACATACTCGTATTCTTTTTAGCATTTATTCGTTTCAAAATAAAGTACCAACGTAGACAATAAGTCGCAACAGCTACAAAGTTTTAGATACTCTAAAAAAAATCTTATCACTAATAACATCATTCATTGTATTCAACTCAATATAAGCAGAATTCTTGATTAGCGTTTCTCATATACTCGCATGTTTGTATCTGTAATCGTTCAATCATTTGCACGTGCTTCAATCACAATTTGCACTTAATATAATTTTATCTGTGCGTAATTTGCATAAATTGTTAGGCAAATATATATACTCTTATTTTTATATTAAAAACGTACTTTATTTGGCTTAGATACTTTTGCTATATTGAGATACATTTTTTTTTTTGTTTAAACTTTGTATTTATACTAACCGCTTAATATGTATAACGATTGCACTTGGGTCACGTTTTTGATATTTCATTCAATCAAAACAAATTGCCTGGTCAGACTAAAACATTTTCCGTCTGTCTGTCTGTCCATTTGACTGACTGCCTTCAAGGTTTTTAAATAAATAAAAAATGCGAAACATTTGAAAGATTGCATCAAATGAAATGAAATGCTAAATAAAAAGGAAATTTGTTCTGAAACATTTTATTTTTATATCGTAAAATGCGCATGAAAAATTGCGTCATAAACATTAAACATAAAAATTTCGTTTTTCTTTTCATTTTTTTATAGACAGAATGTTAAAAAATTGGTTTGCGGCTTCCCATTATTCTCTTTCTGGGGCATTTTGTAAGCGTAATTTTGTTGTTTTCAAATACATTTTTTATTTGACCGTAATTTTGGTTAATTACATTAGTCAACAAAATGACAAATAGTTTTGCTTCAACATTTCGAAAAACAATGCTTTTTTTTTAATATAAATACATTTGCAACTTATCATTTAGGGTATTCAGAATAGTCTTGCAAAAAATAAAAAATTAACTTTGCACTCGAAGGCAAAATGAACGCCCCTTGTAAAAGTAAATTTGTGCAACTTTGTGCAATCAGCTGTTTGTTTTAAAATATAATGAATTCCTAGGAGAAAGCACGAAGAAAACATTAATTAATTATAAAACAAAAGAAAATATGTATTAGCAAAATAGAATTTATTGAGGGTAGGTGAAGTTTATTGATTCTTCTTTTTTTATACCCTCTACCCAAAGGGTAAAAGGCTATAAAGTTTGAACGATTGTATGTAACAAAAGAAGGAGGCTAGATAAACCCTAAAAAGTATGCATATTCTTGATCAGCATTGGAAGGGGAGTCGAACTAGCTATGTCTGTCTGTCTGACTGTCCGTCTGTCATGCTGTCTGCATTAAATTAGACCCTACCATATTACAACGGGTTTTCTTGAACCCCATCTTAGGGGGACTCTCCAACAATCTAGCCGTCAAATTTTTGGGTTTTTGCATAAAACGTCATTTTTCTAATTTAGGAAGTCTAAACGGTTTATTGCTCTAGGCCCAATTTTATGTGTTGAATCAAACAAATATGGGTACTTAGCCCCCATACAAATTTTTTTTTAAAAGTCGCATAAACTGATTTGTGAATTACACCGATGCAAAAATTAAGACAATTACGCAAGCGGTTAATTTAAAGTTTAGAATCATAACATCAGGTACTACAGTCTACGAAGTTTTCAAAAAAAAAAATAAGATTGGAGATTTTTTGTCTGGAAAAAAAACCTTCAAATGTTTATGCTGTCCAGTGTTCATGTGCATTAAAAGCAGCAATCAGTAAATGACCACAACCGCTCCTGACACCCCCGCGCTACATATACTAGGGGCGACGCCCTTTTTTAATGCGCGTCAAGGTAGCTTTTAAACGATATTTTTTTCTTTCTTATTTTCAGCTTAATTTTCCGCGTTATTTCTTACAAAAAGTAATAAAACCAAAGACAATATGGCTAAGTCAAGCAAGAAAAGGGTGCGCCAGAAAACAATACAACAATAAAATTGTAGAAAATTGTGTGAGGAAAATTTGAAGAAAAAAAAAAAATAAAAAAAAATAAATAAGAAAAAGAAAAACGTTTAATTTTTTTTTTACACGATTCTAATTTTTTTATTGCCATCATTATAATGGGTTTTTATTGTTGTATTTGTTATTGCTTTTGTTGTTGTTGTCGTTGTTTTTGTAGTTGCTGTTGGCAGCACTTTGACCTTTTCTGCACTTTGTGCCTGACTTATGTAATCTTCTTTCTACTGCACCACTTTGACTGCTTCTGTCACTTATTTCTTTTGTTTTTTTTTTTTTTGCTTAAGCTTTTTAACAACTTCTAATTGCGTCGATGTCTTAAGCTTTTTTTTGTGTTTTTATCGTTTTAGTTTTTATTTGACGACAAGTTTAAATATTTGGTTTTGCTCGGGTATAAAATAATTGTAAAATAATTACGAAATTTTTCCTTACATTTTTAAAATTTTAATAAAAGAAGAAAGAAAAGTTAAACTATACTGAACTTTGTCTGTGGTAATTTCTTTGGTAATCACTTAGCTTATATTTAGCTGGGAGCTATTAGAGCTGGAAACCAATCGATTGCACTAACAATAGTATCGGTGTTTTTTTTTTTCCAGCTCTAAGAGATTACTATCTACAATCAGAGGGCCTACAATTTTTCTTCTGCACTATTTTCTTAGCATTAAAACAGGTCTACCATAAAAAACATAATTATTTTTCAAGATCTATTAAGTATTATTCCTCTGGGGTGTACCGTGTTTTAAGTAAAACCATAGATTAAACTAAAATTATTTCAAGGTCAGACGAATATTTTTTTTCTCTAGTCCCATTTCGAAGGGGTAGTCTCCATACAAATGTACCACAAAATTTTATGGATTTGCATAAAAATCTTCTTTGTTTCTTATTCTAGGATCTTTAAATTAAGTATAAATTACAAGTTTATCCCAATTTGTATACCCTGTTCGCAAAGGTAAATTTGTGAAATGTTTTAACAGGTAGAAGGAGGCTTGATAGACTCTTTAAATTATTGATAAGCATTGAAAGACGAGTCGATTTGGATATGTCTGTCTGTCTGCCTGTCTGCCTGTCCGTCCGTCGTGACGTCTTCGGATGAAGACTATTATCTCGGAGACTATAAGTCAAGGGATCATTTAAAAACAGTTTTTCACTAATCTAATTTAAAGGGGTATTCCCCATAGAAACCTACCCAAAATTTTCTGTTATTTTTTCATGAATACTTCTGTGTTATGTAACCTTTGAACTCTAAATTTAGTATAGATTATTCTTAATTGTATAAAAATCCTATACAATAAAGAAAGGTTACGACAAAGTTTTCGATTATACCAGTTAGATTTCAAGTACATTGGGTGCTTCATTTTTGGATATAGGATAACGTGGTCCAATAATTTCTTATTATACCCTTTACACAAAGGTTAAAGATTTTTGTATTAAGTTTGTGCGAGTGTATGTAAAAGTATCACATATTTTGTGTTTTTTTTTTAAATTACTTATTTATTCATGAATGTCTATTTTGTCCCCTTGAAAGGAGTCCCCTCCTGATAAAATACACCTATGCCAACGTTTTTCCATCTATTAACCATCGCCAAATAGTCCCATTCCGGTATAGCCATCAGTCCGTCCTTCATGCTGTCTGCTTTTATCTCCGCAAACGATTCGATTTCGGAGACTCTAAGAGGTAGAGCTTTCAAATTGAAACTTGGGACTAGCCTAGGCCGTCACAGGGTGCCAACTCAGCGAATACGGTGGTTGCTCTGGACCCATTTTAAGGGGTACCCCCCAAAAAATCACCCAAAATCTTTAGGGTTTTTGCAAAAAAATCATCAATTGCTTTTTATCCAACCGAATCTTTAAATTTAAGGCTTAAAAATTATTTCTATAATAGTCCCAATAATTAGTATCGCAATTTGGATAGGACCAACAAAATTTCATCAGGTATAGCCCTCATAGCAAATTTACGGCCCAAGAATTTTGGGTTTTTACATAAGAACGTCATTGTTTTTCAGGTCGATGGAAAATTCAAGATTTAGTATTCAACAGTTATGCCTATGATAGTCCCAATAAATTATACCAATCAAATGTTTTGGACCAACAAAATTTTAGTTAGAGCTCGCCCCATACAGATTTACCCCAACAATTGTATTTATTTACATAAAAAGTCTTTGTTTTTTATTTTAGAATAGTTAAAATTTAGTACAAAATATGATCTATGGTAGTCCCAATGAAATAGACCAATATGGGTAGGCCCAACAAAATTTTAAGTAGAACCCCATTCAAAGATATGCCCAATTTTTTTAGTTTTTCTATGAAAATCCAATTCAATGAGGATATGAGTAGTAAAAATCCAACCTAACTAAAGGAACATATAGATTGGGTACAGGGTATACTTGCCGCGAGCATACTCGACTTCAGCGTTCTTTCTTGTTTCATTTTAATAGTAGTCAAAGATTTTTGTATCTGTATGATTTCAGGTTAATATATAGTACATACTCGTACATACCTCTATAGTATAGTATCTATTAGATACATTATTATATTTATTAAAATTAAACTTGGGAACACAGTAGTCTGTATTCGAAATTATCTCCTCTATGAATTCGAGTATTTTAACCTGTCCTTTATTTGTATTGTCCCTACCAATTTCTACCTGCATCATTTATCTGGCTATTTTGGGTACTATTATCTTACATTTTTATATTTACGACAATAAAATTTAAACAAACGTCCAAACATATACCTTTTTATTTGTCTATATATATAAATTATTTTTATATAGATAGACTAGTTTTTTTTCTATTCTATGCGCTTGTTTCGTAAACAATAAAAGAAATAAAAACCTAAAAGGCAAACCAAAACAAAAAAGAAATCAAAACAAAAACTACGCCAATTTCAGTAATAATTATTTGCCAATTTTAGCTATAATCTTTTTTTTTTTTCTTTGGATTGTTTATTTTGGCTTCGATTAAATTTCATGCGAACCATTCTTTTTTTTTCTGATATTATTTTGGTTGTTTTTGTTTTTGCTTGTCGTAGGCGTTTAATGCCAAAAAAACTGACGCAAGCTCTAATTTTATTACTTTCCAATTGTCTTTGATTATTTTTTTCGACATTATTAACTGACGTAAGTCGTGCGTTCAATATTTATTTATGTTTAATCAAAAGAAACTCAGTTAAATTCAATTAATACGCAATTGAGTATACTCGTCGTAACTATGATTAGATACAAGTGCTTTTCATTTATTTTTTTATATGTAGTAGGCAGCTCAATGATTGGTTGTACAAGTACATATAATAATAAGTATATTGTACCTATATATGGATAATAATATATGATTTATGACATTGCTTTCGGTTTTCGATTTTTTAAAAATTGATTCATTAAAGAAATTCATGTACTACGTTTCTCTTTTTTTTTTTTTTTTTTTTTTGCAATTCGAGTTCAATTATTTGATCTCTCATTAAGATTCGTTTGAGCAAGCAAGACGTCGTTCTACAATGTTAATTTTATGCAAAAAAAAAAAAAAAAAAATATAAAAGAAGAACGCTGGTGTATGCTCGACTGCAAGATATCCTGTACCCAATCTATATGTACCTTAAGTTAGATTCTATTTAACTACCATAACTCATTGAAATTGATTTTCATAGAAAACTTAAAAAATGGGTAAATCTTTGAATGGGGTTACACCTAAAATTTTGTTGGGCCTACCCATATTGGTCTGATTCCTTGGGACTATCATAGACATAATTTATACAAAGTTTAAATATTCTAGAATAAAAACAATGACGTTTTTATGTAAAAACCCAAAATTTTGGGGTAATTTGTATGGGGCTATACCTAAATTTTGTTGGTCCAACCCATATTGGGATATTTTATTGGGACTATCATAGACATAATTTATACTAAATTTGAATTCTTAGAATAAAAAACCAGGACTTTTATGCAAAATTCAAAATTTTGGGGTAGATTTGTATGGGGGTACTCCTTAAAATGGGTCTGAGAAAAACCGTTTAGTGCACACTTGACGGCTTAGGAGTCTAAGATCCAATTTTGAAAGCTCTACCTCTTATAGTCTCCGAAATAATCGTTTTTATACGGCAGACAGCATGACAGACGGACGGACGGACGACAGACATGCTAGTTCGACTCCCTTACAATGCTGATCAAGACTATATATATTTTTAGGGTCTATCTTGCCCTCTGCCTTTCATACATGCACAAACTTAATATACCCTTTTACCCTTTGGGTGGGTATAAAAAAGACGCGCTTCATTGTTATAGGAATTTTATTCAGCGAATTTTCCTTTAATTTTGCAATTGTCAAAAAAAAAACCGAAAAAAATTTGAAAAATATGAAAATTTCAGTGGCGTATTTTGGTAAATTTTGAGTCCAAATTACACCACAACTTAGGTTTGGAATTGACTAACAAAAATCAACACAGAAATACTTACCTTTGTTTTCCTAAAAATATTAGTATTTACATTCCAAAAAAGTATTCATGTTAGAAAATTAAAAAAAAAGCAAATCGGCTTGAAAATGTATTAAATCCAAAATCGAAACCGAGCTAAAAAGATTTGGTTGTTTTCTTAAACGATTCGAAAACGCTTCATTTCAAAACGAGTCGAATCAAATCGGTTCATTTCTTAAAGACGTTCTTTAGACTTTCAAATCATTACAGTGTTTACCAATCGGAAGTAATCGCCATACAAGGGGCTGTTTTATTGAAAGATGCCCATAAGGTAGTTGATTCCTGTCCAAAATTACCGCTAAGTTCGGTAGATCCCATAACAGGATGGCTCAGATTAGTAACATGTCCCAAACAGGAATATAGAGGTCTAATTTTAAGCAATACGGTCGACATTTTCCAAGTTTAAGACCAAAAAAAAAAAAGGTCCAAGCCAGGCTAGCAGACAACAAGGGACACTCTAAAAATGAACAGAGTTGTCATTTCGATTTTTGTGCCAGTAACTACAGATCATTGTTTTATAGGTAGATATGCTAGATGACTGGGCGTATCCTCAATTGTAATTTGCAGTAGCTGCGATCACACCTCTTGCGTTTTTAAAGGCAGATTCAAGCTCTTAGGTAGCTACTTCCAAATGGACCTCTCCGAAATGTCTATTATTAGAGTTAAAAATATTGCAAAATATATGAGAGATAATTGTAAGAATCTCTGTGGTTAACTGTCTTTTTTCTTCTTAAAGAGCCGAATTTTTGGAACAAATCGTTCTGCAGGTATTTAACCGACCTAGCCACAAAACCTAACCTAATCTTATGACTCTTATTGTTCATAACTAGCGTATACCTGTCGTGAGCTACTTTCGACCCTTTTCCGTTTCGTATCTACTGTTTTTTGTGCAATTGCAGTTTTTTTCGATGGCATATTTCATTATTTGATTGTTTTTTTTTTTTTTGGATTGCAGCGCAACCAAAATTTGTTAAGGCTAACTAATAAACATACTAAAAAATACCACTTTTTTTTTATTTTATTGCAGAGTGCCCAAAATATTTTATCGGAAATCAGCTGTCTTTTATTTTTGCTTGTTTTTGTTTTTGAGTCCCTTACAATGTTGGGGCCTGTATAATAAAAACATGCAAAAAGGAAAACATTTTTGTATGAGAAAATTATAAAATCGACTTCTTAAATGAATCGAGTGTACCTAATGCTTTGTTTTAGTGGAATTTTAATTTACTTGCATTGTTGCCTTTTCAATGAAAGCGGTTTGGGACTTCTCGGTTGGATGGTTTCAAAGTCCATAGCGGACATAGAAACAGTTTTATTATTTAATATATAGATTGATAGTTTCGAAATATACTATAAATCATTTGTAGATATTAAAAGTGATACAATTTCCTATCATTATGATAGATATTTTTTCTTAAAAAGCATTTCGTTTAGGATGATCCTAACAGAGAGCATAAAGTTAGTAATATCTCGTGACAATAGGGGCCCAAAATTTTCAAATACGCTACTGCAAATGCGACATAAAATCAGTAGCAAGCAACATAAATGAACTTCTTATGATGATGATGAATTAAAGAAAGAAATACAATCAAGTAAAGCTATTTCAAAAGAACACGAACTGCATTGCATTGAACATACGAATTATATTGTATACAAGAATCCTTCATCTGCCTTCAGTCTGTCTGTCCGGTTGTCCTGTCTGTCTGTCTGTCTGTCCTACGTTGAGTAGCATAATGAAGAGCTGTTGCTGAATTTGCTGACTGCCAACTTTATTGCGCTATGTCAGATACACATACTCAAACACATAGCATATATTTTAATGAGCTGGAAATATAATACTTTTCTCTTGTATGGCACTACTATCATAGTATATATATGAGTATGTTATGCAAAATAAACGCGATCTACCCGGCACTGTGGTAGGTCGTTCGTTCTGTCCGTCCTTCTGTCTGTCGGTCGTTCGGTCCATGACACAGACATCATCAAATGACTGGCAGTCATCTTGAAATAATAACCGTTGCGGCATATTCGCCAAAAGTGCCACACACTAAAAGCAGCACGTAGTAATTCGCGTTACTCGAATTTAAATTTGCGTTTAATTGAAAAATTAATGAGAAAATGCATTTGACGTACTGAAATTTGAATTTTTGATGTCTGCCCTGCCCTGCAATGCTCTGCCCTGTCAGATTGTCAACTTAAGTGACTGTCTCAGACTGTATGTCTGTCTGTCTGTCTGTCTGTCTGTATTATTGCCATTCTGTCTGTCTGTCTGTCTGTCTGCCAGTTTAGTTGTACTCAGTCATGTGTGCAAATTGCTTTTACATTAATTTAAGCTCCAAACTGTGTATTTCTGCAATGATTCTTGTCTTACCTTGAACTTGACTTCCGCGATTTGTATTTTTTTTTTTTTTTTTTTTTTTGCAATCGCGTTGATGCTTCAATGCGCCGTTGGGAAAACTAATTTAAATTTTATTCAAGCTTTTATTTTTTTTATAAACTTTTTCTATATTTACATAAAAAATTTAAAAAAAAAAAATTCATACAGAATCGCAAACATATAAATTAGCCACTTCCGCTTTCTAATGCACAAATACTTTTTTTTTTTTGTATGTTTCTGATAAAAAGCAGACGAGTATTCTGCGCATTTTGTAGATAAAATATACAAAGAACTTTATTGCGTTTTATACAAGTTTAGCGTTATTGCGGAGTGTATTAAGAAGCAGAATTTATGATAAGTCTGAATTAAAAAAAAAAAAAATAGAAATACATGAACGAATTTTTAAATAATGCAAAAGTTTTGTGGTCTTTAAATAAAATGGTTTGGGATTTTTTTTTCTAGTACGGAATATATCTGGTATCTTGAAAATATTGCGGAATTATTATTATGAACTTTCTGTAGTTTCAAATTTAAAACTGTTAAATTTCCTGAACATTTCGATTTAATAAAGTGCCGAGTACCAATTAATAGTGTTAAGGGCTAATAAATAACATTTTACCATAATGCATTGTCAATCTATTATTTTTAATGATTCGGTTTTGTATATATTTGATATATTGTCTAATTTAATTCATATATCTTTTTTACAGATTGAAAGAATTTAATCGGCTTTGAAACAAAGTTTTTTAAAGGTAAGTTTAAATATGTAAATAAATATTGTATTTAAATACAAATAAATTATTTTTAAAATTTCTAAACTATGGTTATCTTATTACAAAAACATAAACCCTACGACTGTCAAAATCAAAAAGATAGTACTCTTGTAAAATCAAAAAAATTTTTTTTATCCTTTATACTTAAAATTAAATAATAAAAAATTATTCAAATAGTATTGATATTTATAAGTAGCACATAGTACAGAAAAGTAATAACCTTTCAAATGATATGGAGCTCAGCTATTTGGAACTATCCATTCTCTAGATATACAGTAATAACGTAAAAAAGTTCCAAAAAACATCGTTTTTGAGGATATCTCGAGAACGATCCTTAAAAAAATTGTCATTGTCATTTTTGGAATTTACGGCCCAAAATGCATGGGAATAGATCTATGAGAACCAAGAACCTTCGACAAAGCCAAAGTTTGTAAACTGGTGTAATCCATCTATTATATTCAATGATTCCTTTTTATGTATAAATTTTATATATTGTCTAATTTAGTTCCATTCTTATTCATTTTTTTTTTTTTACAGATTAAAAGAATTTAATCAGTGCCGGATCCACTTTAATAAGGGTAAGTTTGAATAAATACCTAAGAGACTATTTCTTGCTCTTGGAAATACGAATGGAAAACTGTTTTTCTAAAATTTTAAAATTTAATTAGATGGTGGATTTATGTTAGAACAAGAAAGAACGCTGAAGTCGAGTATGCTCGACTGCAAGATACCCTGTACCCAATCTATATGTACCTTAAGTTAGGTTCTATTTTACTACCATAACTCATTGAATTTGATTTTCATAGAAAAACTTAAAAAATCGGGTAAATCTTTGAATGGGGTTATACCTAAAATTTTGTTGGGCCTACCCATATTGGTCTATTTCATTGGGACTATCATAGACATAATTTATACTCAATTTAAATTTTCAAGAATAAAAAACAATGACGTTTTTATGTAAGAACCCAAAATTTTGGGGTAAATTTGTATGGGAGCTATACCCAAAATTTTGTTGGTCCTACACATATTGGGATATTTTATTGGGACTATCATAGACAAAATTTATACTAAATTTAAATTTTCTAAAATAAAAAGCAATGACGTTTTTATGTAAAAATCCAATATTTTGGGGTACATTTGTATGGGGGATATATCTAAAATTTTTTTGGTCCTACCCATATTGGGACATTTTATTGGGACTATCATAGACATAGTTTACACTAAATTTGAACTTCCTATAATAAAAAACAATGACGTTTTTATGCAAAACCCTAAAATTTTGGGGTACATTTGTATGGGGGGTACTCCTTAAAATGGGTCTAGAGAAAAACCGTTTGTAAGTGCACACTTGACGGCCTAGGAGAGTCTAAGTTTTAATTTTGAAAGCTCTACCTCTTATAGTCTCCGAAATAATCGTTTTCATACGGCAGACAGCATGACAGACGGACGGATAGACGGACAGACAGACATAGCTAGTTCGACTCCCCTTCCAATGCTGATCAAGAATATATATACTTTATAGGGTCTATCTTGCCTCCTTCTGTCTGTTACATACATTCGCACAAACTTAATATACCCTTTTTACCCTTTGGGTACAGGGTATAAAAATAAATTAAAATAATCATGACCCACGATGTTTTCGATAGTTTTAAAATGAGACATCAATGTCTTCGATTGTTGAAAAAAAACTCTACTGTTAATAGTACCAAAAAATATGAAAACATCCATAGTATCGATGTAGTCCCATCGATCGTTTTCAAGCTCTAATGTTAATAGCCGTATAATCGTGTATAATTCTAAGTCTTGATGGCACAAACTCGGTATTTTAATCGTAATTCGGATGTCTTGTAAGATCTAAGCCCAACGAAACGACCTTGCTAAGAACCTTTTCCGATAAGACCACGATAGTCTCGCAAAAGCTTCTACCATTAGAGAATGGTGATCACATAGCATGTACCAGGGCTGCAAAACAGCTTTGAAGCTAAACGGTTATTTATCTTAACCACAGTACTTTTGCGTGTTAGCTCCAAATGGTGAAAAATGATTTTGAACCTGAAACCAAACCATTTATGATATGAAATAAGGAATTTTCAAAAGATAGGAATAGTAATATTCAAAAAGGTTTAAAGATTTGATTGTCGGACCATATCTGCAATTTGCAGCATTTTAAGTTAATTTAAATACCATAATAAACCATGAACCGGACCGCGTTCGAATCTGATTAAAACCCGTTTTCAGAGCCAAACCTGTGGCTCAAAAGTATCATAAATCGCTCAACCGAACCGCTACCAATTTTATATTGGTTCGCAGCCCTCGTTATTATATTTATAAATGGTTGCAGCACTAGGATTAAATTCTCATTGTTATTAAAAATTTGAATTGAATCGATTTTATTCTAAATATTAATTATTATTAAAAAATGTATCTTATTAATCTCTCTCACGTTCAATTTTTTATGAAACATTTCAACCAATTCAGTTTATTATTTCGTAATTTTATGCATTTAAATATTTTTGTTTTTAGGTTCAGCACAATTTCACTTTATTTTGTTGTATATTCTCTTTTATATTATTATCTCAAATCTTTATTATTTTAAAACAAACAAGTATATTATATGAGCTACTTTGAATAGCTCAACTTTAAGATACTCTTCAAAATATGTATTCCTACTTTTTATAATTTTGGAACCATGAGCTGTAGAAGCTATGTAAAAATATCGACAATGCATAGCTGAGCTAGTCATCATTCTTTTTCATTATCTAGAGAATGAAAATTTCTATGAGATACAGTATCTCATAAAGAATTGTGCAGATATCTTAGCTAGATCGACTAACTTCGACCAAAAGATAAATCACATTCATACTTTGTGGGTTTACGGACAATTTTATCATGATCTTACATGCTTTTATTCATTATACCCTAATCAAATATTCTTTTTTATTTGTGCTGAGTATATAAAAATAAAATTAAATTCTTTATGTGTGTCGTAAGCTGTAAAAGGCACAAATATTAATTAAAACAATGAACTGTTAAAGTCGTAAAGTTGAAAGCGTTAAATTTTTTGTATAAATTCTTTTTACGAGTATTGTCGCTGCTAAAATTTATTTATTCACTTTTAAATGTCTAAGTTGGCATCTCTTTCGCTCTCTCTCTCTCTCTCACTCTTTCGTATCTAAAGCATTTTGGACGTACTACTTCAATTCTTTGCTTGGTTTGGCTCGTTATTTTGTGCTTCTAATTGACTTTGGCTTTAACTTTTGGCGTAATTTATTGCACTTCTTTTCTTTATATACATACAATATAATATAATATATATACTTCAGGTGACTGGCTATAGTGGCTCTTCTGCATTTGTTGTTGCTTTGAAGTTTTCAAGTTGAAGTTATATAGTACACTCTGCTCAGCTTTATTTCATTCTACCTGCAGAAATGAATTTGAAAACGAGTTAAATCTTGTTGAACTGGTGGACTCTTGCTGTTGCTGCTTTTATTACTAACGTCCAAAGGGCAATCGAGTTGCTGCTTTACTTTAGGTTTAGTGTTGAAATCTTATAAAAAATAAAAAGTTTTTTTTCTTCGAAATAAAGTAGATATATGTCTAAAAGATTGAGATAGTAGTAGACAGTAAGATAAAATAAAGAAGATACATAAAACTCGCACTTAATTTTAAGTTTTCAAGATTTTGAGTTATGCAATGAAAATTTAAAAGAATTTATATTTTTTATTTTATGCAAATAAATCATCAATATTTCTAGTTATTGACTTTAATTCAATAGAAATGCTTATATAATTTAATAATAATTTTTATTATTATTTTTTTTTTGTAAGACCATATATAGCAAGTCATTTCCATATTTAGCGCACGGAACTGTATTTAGTTACTTGTACGAGTATGTATCTCGAATATAACTTATAGCGTTTCTAAATACATCAAGTTAAGTAAATAACCGTAAGCGTTGCTTATAGCTAGTCACGTTGCCTGTCTCAGTCAACGACTTTGCCGCAATAATAAATATTTTATCTATTATAGTATATATATAATTTTTTTTTCACGATATGATGACCTACGTATCTTATAGATACATTTAGCTTGCTTGCGATGGGAAAAAAAAATGCACAAAAAACAAAAATTTTCATAAGTTAATTTTTTGCTGCTTGATTTTTTTGCTGTTGTGAATCGTTTGTATTATTTTTAAAACGTTAGCGAATAATTAGATAAAAAAAAATAAATAAAATAAAATAAAATAAAAAGATACGCTTGTGTAATAATTAATTTTTTTAATGAAGTTTTTTTGTATCTTTTTTTTTGCATTTAATTTTTAAGTTTATTTTGTTTTGATTTTATACATTCAAAAACCAAATAAAATGAATGAAAATTACTCATAAGTAGTCTTCCACATGTGAATTTATTTAGAGTTTTTGAATCATGATGACATCACTTGACTTAATAAAAAACCTTTTTTGTTTTTACGAGAACAAGAATTTTTTTTTTTAATTTTTAATCAGCTTAGCAAAATAACTCAAATATATTTAACATTTTTGGTCATGAATATGCCGACTAAATATAGAAAATAGCAAATTTGACAAACAAATTAAGCAAAATAAAATTAAGCTAATTGTTTTTTAAATTAGCATATTTTTAAATTTTTTATTTTTGAATTTTTTATCAAAATTTTTAAGAAATTAGAACTAAATAAATAACTCGCAGAGAGAAACAATCTGAATACAGTAGAATTCGGTTATAACGACCGATCGGTTATAGCGTCCAAAATTCGAAGGCTTGGTTGGTCCCCATACAAGCTTGTATGGAACTGCTCCCTGTAGTTAGAGCAAAGTTCGCATATAACGTCATAAAATCGTCGGTCCCTTGGCCATCGTTATAACCGGATTCTACTGTATATTGATAAAAATGGGAGTTTTGAAGCATAGGAAGTTGCAAAGCAGGGCCATTTTTATCTCTTAGCAGTGGTTAGGATAGCTCTTATCTACTGTCAACATTTTTTTGACCTAGCAGTCGTTCCCATCAATTCAATTTTCTGTGATTTTGCTTCACAAATTCCCACGATTTTTGGAAAGATTTTAAAATCAGTTTTTTTTGAGTTAACAGACAAAAAATATCAATAATTTTGGATTTTATGCAAATCTTTTAGTCGTGAGGTGTATTTTAATAGGCTTCAGAGACTCCATTCGGGAAAATGTAAAAGAGCTGATTTTTGAGATAGTTTTGACCCAGAAACACTTCAATCTATTAATATGAGAGTTCAGCGTCTCAAGGGTTGCTTGGCAGAAATACATGCTCTAGCCTACGGCTGTGTGATTGTTGAAAATAATCGATTGTTCATTGTTGTAAAAATAAACCGATTGTTGCTGATTAATCATGATTATCAAAAAATTTTTTTCGTTATACTTTTTTGATTTTATTATATTTGATAATCAGTAGATTTATCAATTATTGATTCTTCTACTAATTGATCAGTTTATTATACGAAATAATCGATTGTTCATTGACTAATCGATTAATCACACAGTCCTATTCTAGCATTCTTTAAGAAGATCTAAGAAGATTCATCACCTAGTTTATTGCTATTACCTCTTTTTGATAAACACTGCAGTAGTCAGGAAGCCTAAAGGGTGTGTCAGTTGCTAGATGCGGACACCTCCCCAAACTTGTCTGTTAAGTTTTCTTTCAACCACAGCTGTCTATTTCAGTCATGATGCAGTTGAATAGTAACTTAATATCTTTTCTATATTTGGAACGCACTGGTCGGTGTTAGATGGAATTCTTCAACCTGAACACCCACAGTGGTAAATGGAGTCTTACTCATTTAATATTGCAAATCAAAACTTTATCTTTAAAATGGTCCATAGCGACTAGCGCCTTTTTATACCCGCCACAAATAGTGTGAAGGGTATAATCAGTTTTTCGGAAAGTTTGTAACGCATTAAAGGAGGCATTGGCCGTAAAGTATATATATTCTTGATCAGCTCGATGAGACGAATCGATTTAGCCATGTCCGTCTGTCTGTCTGTTGCGAGATGATTCATTCGCTCAGTTTTAAAGATATTGAGCTGAAATTCGAAACTTAAGCTTTTCTCAGTCTTAGGTTGTTTGTTTTTAATTTAGATTGCCACGCCCACTCTGAGGTATAGCTCCCATACAAAGTTGCCGCCCATTTTCGAATTTTTGTATGAAAATAGTTGTTATTTATGAATCTATTCACTTCAAATTGAATAAAATCTATACACACAGCTACGATACGGTACGATCAGGCCATTTTTACGTACAGCCCTATATAAACTTATATCTCTTCGAGATGGGATGGTGGGGACCCATCCCATCTCGAAGTTTTATCTAAGCCACGGATGATCACACATTAACTCTTTAAAAATTCCTGTAACGTGTATTTAAGCTTCGGTTCCACCGAAGATAACGTTTTTCCATGTTTTCTGATTATTTCTCAGATCAAATTTTTGGTATAATTTTATTTATTTTTTAGTTATTAGTCTTATTAGTCTGTCTTACCTTTCAGTTTCAATCAAAAACTAACTCAAAATTATTGCATAATTATAGACTTTGGTAACTCCAATGATTAATTTCTTAAAGGAAACAATTTTTTTGTAGCACGCATTTATTATGAAATTTCGCATTAAATTTTTTATTGACTTATATTAATTTCACTATATATATCTGTTTAATTTTTTTTTTAACTGTCACTAATTTTATAGGAAAAAAAAATATTTTAATCCAAATTAAAAATTGGAAACCGGTTAAGCCACGCGTTTCTGCAACGATGCCACAAATATTTGCAGTTTCAATCAATCGAAGTGGAATAAATTAATGAATAAATTTAAAATAAATTAAATAAAATAAAATAAATCAATGAATTTCTGACTTACTGAATGCATGAATGAATGCAATATTGATGGAAAAAATACACCTCACGACTAAAAGATTTGCATTGTAATGTGGCAGTTATTTTTCCAAAAGCGTAATATGCACCGAAAGCCAGATTGAGTGTAACTAAATTCATAACTAAACGCACAGCTCAGGTGCGGTTGGCACTAAATAAATTGTAAAACTAAACCACAAAAATTTAACTAAAAAAATTATTGAAAAAAAAAACAGTTATTTTAGAGAAACCGAATTTTTAATACTCTTCATTCACATGTATTTATCTTAAATTTGTGTTGGTTAGTTTGGGTTAGTTAGCTGAGTGCCCATGTACTAGAAGACTTAGGTCCAAATATGGCCCATTGTGATGCTGCAGCATCTAAGAGGCAAAAGACAGCTCGGGTCAATAAAACACCTCGGATTTCTATCACCATTTTGTTGCTTTTAACCATGGCACGCAAGGCTTCGCACCATCGGTTGTAATCCAGTGGTACTCGATACCAATTTGGGATACCGATCTTGCAGATAGTTTCCAAGATCTGGTCCTCCCAACGCAGCGGCGGATGTCCTCTCTGCCGCGTTCCTCCGATTTGATTCACGTCTTGCTTATAAACCTTTCTTGTCGAAGCCTTTAAATCCATCTGACACAGGTGACCAGCCTAGGACAGCCTTTTGTATTGGGTGTTCTATGTCGATGTCAATAAATAACTCGTACAGCTCATTGTTCGTGCGTATACGGATGTTATTTCCCACTATTACTGGACCAAAGATTATCCGAAGTATCTTCGTCTCAAAAACGCCAACTTGCACATATTTATAAAAGGGTATATTGAGTTTGTGCGATAGTATGTCACAGACTGAAGGAGGCTAAATAGACCCTATAAAGTATTTATATTGTTGATCAGTATTGGAAGGGGAGTCGAACTAGCTATGTCTATCCGTCTGTCCATCCGTCCTTCTGACCGTCCGTCATGCTGTCTGCCGTATGAAAACGATTATCTCGGAGACTATAAGAAATAAAGCTTTTATAGTTGAATCGTAGACTCTCCTAAGCCGTCAAGTGTGTACTTACAAACGGTTTTTCTCTAGCCCCATTTTAAGGGGTATCCCCCATACAATACAATGAGGCATGGTACTAAAATAGAACTTAACTTTAGGTACAAAAAGTTTGGGTAAAGGGTATCTTGCAGTCGAGCATACTCGACTTCAGCGTTCTTTCATGTTTTAGACATGTTTCTGATGTCGATCGATGCTATTTCCGACAAATCTTCTAAGGAGTATTTGTCCATATCTTCGAATATTCTTCTACTTAGGGCTGGACAAACGCGTTTGGCATGTGTGCCTATAAGACAGTGACCCGTAGTCACTACTATTAATGATGATATATCTTGACTATTCATTTTCAGGACATCCTTGGACCTCCTATGGTTGTAGATAGGCTAAGTTGTTCTGAATATTCTGCAAGTAGTTAGGTTCGTCTACTTGCAGTAAGTGTTCAAATGTCTGTCTGTCCGCACAGTTTATATGTATGAATACGAATGTTAGTATTGTATCTGCCAATGTTTGTTCAAGTATTAAAATAAATTGTTATCACAAAAACTAAATGTTTACGTTATGAACACATAGATACATATAAGTGCACCCATTGTAATGCATTACATTGTGCTTATCAATATATTTACTTTTTTATTAGAATATCGAATGCCTGCTAAATTCCACATAAAATATAATAAAACTATGCATACAAGCATTAAGTTGTTATTCAGTACAGTTCAGCAAAAGGGTTCTCTGTGTGCCATAAAAAAATTAGAATAAAAATAGATAAATACCCTTTTTCGAACTCTTATGGACGACAGACGAACATTTTATGTGCCTACTTTAGTGTTACAAATTGCATTGCAATATTAATATGCCACATTCATCTTTATGCAGCATTTCTGCTTTGATTTCTGTGATACATTGACAACATTTTGGCTGCAACTGATAAAAAAAATCACGCATAAATTCAATCTGTGCCTACATACATATGTGCTGCTGCATGCATGTTGTTTTATAGATAAAAAACTATCTGATTTGCCGCAAAATAAAAGTAGTTATACACGCATTGACCATAAATTTACAACTAGTTAAGACAGATTAAAATGAAAAAAAAAAAAATATCGAAAAAAAATAAATAAAGTAGGTTACAGCACATAATTCACTTTTTAACAAACAAAATTTTTGTCCAAGTTTAGGAAAAAAATGAAAGGCGCTCTTCAAAAGAATACAACAGACCAGAGCAACCAGTAACCTGTTGCTGCTGCTGGTCTTCACTTTTCATAAAAAAATCTCTTTTTCTTTACTTTGCGAAAGTGAAAATATTCCAATACAATTGCGATAGAAAACCACAGCAAACACAAATTACGCGCTCAGTGAAGAATAACGAGCAACAATTTTCTTCTACCTCTAGATAAATTTTGTATCTTTGTATCTTTTTGTTGCTTTGGTTTGGGTTTTGGTCTATTGGTCTGGTCTCGTCTGATGTTGTCTACGCTTAATTAACAAATGAGTTTTTTATGACTTTATTACATACAAAATTTGTTTATTTTGTTGATTATTTTCACCGCACTTTTTCCAACTTCTTCTTCTTCATCTTCTTGGATTTATTATTTTTAAAATCAAAAAATGAGAGTTGAAAGCATTTCCTCTGTTGAACTACGACTTCATCTGCTGACTTTGCACTAGTTGTGCTTAAATAAACAAAAAACAAAAACAACAAAATCAACAAATTTTGTATTGCGTTTGTTTAAAATATATCTAAAAAATTTTCGGACAATTACAATTCATTGTTTGTCTATTATGCTTGGTTTAATTTTTGTGTGATAAGCATTTGTGAACCGAAAAGTGGTAAAATGTGGGAGTTCGTGCTGCGGTTAATGATTTTTATCAAGCAAAGTGTAGTGAATAATAATGCTTATCCGGTATAAGATATATTTTTTTTTTTTTTTTGGTTTATATTTATATTGTGTGACTTTTAATTAAATTTTATAATTTTTTTTTTAATTTTGAAGTAACAATATTTTATGTAATAAACACAGCGTTCACAAAAATTGGACATTGAAAAATACTTCCGAAGAATTTGCGTAAAAGAGGTAAAAAATAAATGTTAAGAGTTTAGCAAGAGACCTTTAAACCGAATAGGTTGCTCGAAACTAGATAAAATATTTGGATTCAACTGTTTCTTGAGCAACAGATGCTTTTTTTCCTAACCTACCCAATGGCAATACTTTCAAGTGGAATAGATCCGCAAAATGTCCATGCATTCTGCAAGGGGCTTGGGTAAAATATATTAGATATGTTTATTCCGAATGTTTTTTGGTTCAACTTAAAAGATAGGATTTATTTATTTAAAAAAAAAAATGGGTTAATATAGAATCGATCAAAAATTCATCATATTTTTCCAAGTATTTGAGAGAAATTAAATTCGGTATACATGTTACTAGAACTAGCAAAGTTAAAAAAAAGTCGTCCTATTTTTCCAAATAATTAAACAAGAGAATTCATACACCGACAAAAGTATAATACTTTAAAAACTGGGAGATGGCCGTGGCACGAATCAAAAAATGGTTCGACTTATTTTGATCTAAGGAATTTTGTTATAATCAATTTTTTAAAAATAATATCGCTCAAATGGTTACCTCTGGCCTTGGCAACCAAATTTACCCTTTTTTCGGCGTTTTTAATCACCTTGGCCAATGATTAGGATGATATGGCGACAATTTCTTGATGAATAATATTCTTAAGGGCAGCTAGAGTCCTTGGCTTGGATTTCAAATAACCCAACAAATGAAAGTCTAGTGGCGTCAAGTCAGGTCATCTCGGTGGCCAGTCAAAATCGCCCTTTCGACGACCATATCCGCGGAAATGCCGCACCCAACTGTAACTTTTTGGTCGTAAGCGATGCCTTACTCTTAAGAACGATGACGATCAGATGTGGTTGAAGTCTCTTCAATACTGGCAATACGACTTGTCCGTTGTCTGGATAGGTGTCTGGCATTCTTAAGACTGCAGGTGTCCACAAATAGGGTTGCCCGATGCTTTCACTTTAAATGTATAAATAGGCAGGGTAAGATATTATTATATAAAAAAACCGAGAACTGCATTCGACTTGAAAGGAACTTGGAAGCGTTTATGTAGGATGGGATTTGATAATATTCTTGTTCTGTAGAAATAAATCTACATTCAGGGCACAATAGATCTGATAAAGTCGCAGTGACGACCTTCCAATAATAATAATGTATTGCCAAGTGGTGAGTTGCTACTACTCGATCGAAAATAAGGCGTAAATTATGCGGTGGTAATGGGTTATAACCTGGTAGTAATGACTTTTTCATCAATGAATTTATAAATGCGCGTAAAACTGATATTCTTTTGCTATATTAACTGTCTAAACTTGGTCCCTTGTAAACAATTCAGCAGTTATAATCTTTTCTGATGCCATCTTAGGGATGATTTTTTCCCATGCAATATTTGAAACCTTTTTTTTTACTCAGATGTTCTATGTCCGACAATTCTTTTCTTGACATGATTCTGCTTTATCTGCTAGAATTTGAATTTTTATTTCCTGCTTCGAATTTGTATATTGGTAAATTATAGCAATTGTAGCATGTAGCGTGACATAAAGCTGGCTTATCGAACTCCCGTATTCGTAACGAATCAATAAAAAACTATTTATCCTACACATTTTTCTTCACTTTCCATTTGAGATATTCATTTATGCCTGAATCAGCCTGGAATTCATTCATAATAAAATCAATAATATATTTCTTAGTGCGACCTGTTTTTTTTATAGGTTTATAAACAAATCGTTATTAAATTTATTGAGAAATCTACTACAATATATAATCTCACTAAATTAAGGCTTATTAAACTCAAAAAAAAAAACAAGGCATATGCCAAACCTAAAATAGACATAAAAAAGAAACGAAAACTTTTTAAAGCTAAAAACTCGCTGTACTATATAATTTTCGCTATAAACTCAATACAAGCGACAAACTAACCCATTATGCATCTGGACAAAACCAATTTTAGAAGCATTTCAACGAGAAAAAAAATTCCAAAGCGAAAATCGCTGAAAACCAAATTAAGATAGACTTTCCATTTCATATACAAATATAAATATTTTTATATATATTTTGCAGGCCAATGCACATAATAAGCGAGGTGCTGAAGTTTGCGTTTTGAATAACAGACTCTGTGTGACTAACCGCAAGCCTAAAAAACACCAAAACAAGCTGAAATTCATGAGAAATGTGCATACAAAAATGTATAATAGTCTACTCGACAACCAATAAATCTCATAACTGGTTAACAACTACAATGTTTTGCTTTGAGATAGACTGACGAATGATCAGACAAGCAAACAGACAGACGGACAGACGGACAGACAGACAAGCGAACAGACAGACAGACGGACGCATATAGTTTGAGTAGATAATGCAGTTGTAAAGTTACAAACTGAGCACAATTGGGCATACATATAAGAAAAATATTCAAAAGCAGGTAAAAAAGTGATTGAATGTTTGAAAATATTTAGACATAAATGCTTTTGTTGTTGCTTTGTATCTTATGTATCTTTTATGCATATCTATAGCTGTCAGTTTACAACTCAAATGTGTATTTAATCTAATCCTTTTCTATATTCGAAAATTACGCTTTAAAAAAAAAACAACAACAAAAAAGATAAAATTTTACGTTAATAAACCGAAACTCAAACAAACTGTATGAGATTAGCTTCTGTTGTCAAAATTTCCAATTGTTATTTAATACAATTTTTCCACACTCTCCCATTCTATTTATTTGAATGCATTGAGTATTGACTTAAGCTGTGGAATTATATTTTCATTTGATAAGCATGAAAAAATGGTTTAAAATTTATTGGCAGAAAATCAATGAAAATATTAAATCTGTGACACGTTTTGTGATTGAGAAATTTGAGACTTACATATTTTGTTGCTTATTTAATACTTGACTTTATTTATTACAAATAATTGATTCATGAATTTAAATCGTATTGAATTTGTGTTCTGTGAAATCGTAAAGAAAATAAAATTCTTTTTAAACGAAAACACCGGAACGAAGATTTATATATATAAAAAATTTTATTTTGGAAAAACCATGACACACAATAGACATTTAGATACCCAATAAAAAATACATCGTCAAGATTGGCACAAACACTTTTGCTTCTTAAATGAACCCTATTGTGGTGTCCTAAGCTGGGTCGCATCGGATCGTGGACTTATACCCATCCCCTTTACAAAATACTATCTCCTTCACTGATGTTCATTTATAAGCTCATAAAATTTTCGTGTGGCGAGCATTTTTTCTTCGGTCCTTTCAAATTTATATATTTTATTACTCCCAAATTTTGGAAATAGTAGAGCAGCAAACAATGTTTGGAGTATTTTTAAGTAAGACAAAAAAAATTGTAGTTTTATTGGTTCTCTCAAATTTCTTATTTTTAAATAAAAAATAAGACAAAAATATTTCATTTCATAGCACAGTTTTATGAGAAACAAATACAAAGCTTTGTTGCCTTTAATGTGCCTAATTTAAAGTGACGTATATGAGAGTCCAGTAAGTTGGGAAACTATACGGTCATTCGAGTTTGAATTATTTTTAGAGAATTTCGACTGGTCAATTTCTTAATGTGTCTTATAGCATGGATGCAACTTTATTCTATACTGTCAGAAACATTCAATATACAATAAATGATTGCACTGGGTTGGCTACCTGTTCGAATGTATGCAGAGGCTCAGGCGAAAAAAGTTTACAAACGAAACGGGAACGGGGATCAGAGGGTACTTTAGCGTGTCGGGAAGACATCCGCGAAATTGAAAACTCCAATTGTTAGCAATAAACATTAGATCAAACCCGGTGATGCGAAATCCTAAGTGATGCTGAGGAAAAAAATTTTGAATTGTTAAATTTAGAATTAACAAGGAAAAACGTTAACTTCGATAGATCCGAAGTTTTGATACTCGTCACATGAGTTTTTTTTACGAGTTTTCACCATATTTGAAGCAATTAGCTTAATAAATACCAAATTTTATAAAAACACTCGAAAATAGGCACTCGATTTGCTTGGGAACTATGCCTAAAAATGGAAGTGGAACTTTTATTTTAACGCTTTAACTGCATAGGGCTGAAAAAATATTGAGTTTCGAATTTCAGGAGAATATCTTTGAAACTTAGCGAATGAAACACATAACTACAGACAGATAGATAGACAGATAGATGGACAGACAGACAGACATGGCTAGATAAACTCGATTATACCCCAAACACTATGTATGACGGGTATAAAAAGTAGTTGTAGGGGCCGTACATATATAGGGCGGTCCAAATATACATGGCAAAGCAGTTTATAACAAAATTTTTATGCTCACATCCCCCGGTATTGTTTTATATCAAAAATAAGAAGACCCGTATTTTCATCGTATCAGTTTGTTGGAAGTTTGTAACCCTGAGGCATCGGAGACCCCATAAAGTATATATTTTATGGATCAGCTTGACGAGACAAGTCGATTTAGCCTCCAGTCTGGGGAATATCACTGTAATTCTTCAAATATGCTACCGATATGACAAGGATCGGGCCACTATAAAAACAGACCCCATACAAAATCACCTTCTATTTTTTTTATTTATTCAAGAAAATTATTGTTTACGAGTATATGCATTTTTAGCTTAAAATTTTATATATATGCGTGCTATTTGAGCCCCAACTTGATTTTTCCCCACCCAACCTCTTGATGAATATAATCTACGTCACTGAAGATCGTACATGAATTAATAAAGTAAACGTTTTTTCCTGTTTTTTTTTTTTTTTTTTAATTAACCAGGTTTCTACACTAATTTTTTCCATAAAAGAGCTCGTGTCTTAGTTTTTACGTAGACTTAAGCCTACATAAAATTTGTTTTGTTATATCACAGATACAATACAAAAATAAAAGGATCTAATAAACAATTACTTTTAATACGCTAAGAAAAACTACAACATAATTTTATTATATACATTTTTTTCTTTGCAGTGTAACTCGCCTCAAATCATAAAAATAAAAAAAAATCGAAGCAACATCAACTAAGGAGTGCTTATTGCGATAAAGTCAAAGTATTGCGAAAGATTGTCGATCGTCTGCATTTGTCAATAAATAAAAGGTGTGTATATATCTGAAAGCAATTGATAGCATATCTTATCTTAAAATCAACTTCATGCAGTAAAAATAATGAAATACATTTTCAAAAATAGTATCAAAGACCGGAAATATTTGCAAAAACAAAATTTTATTTTCTTGATGATTAAGTTAAAATACAAACGAAATTGTTATGACAAACCGAATTCCTAAATTATTGATGATAATATTCTAAATTGTAAAAAATAAAACGTGAAAACGTGCTCAAGCGCCGCGGTTGTCGGTTCGTCATATATTTGTCAATATATCAAAATCGGAACAAAATCTTTATTGCAGAAATTATGAGTAACCATAAAACAAAAAAAACAAAAAAGGAAAAACAGGAGCGTTTACAATATACCTAGTAAAGAAAAAAATTCTATATAAAGATAAATTGTATATAAGTATTTGCATAGATTGACATTTTATGTATTGAAAGTGAGCGATAAATATCTCTGTTAAATTTGTTTGGGCACAATTTTAGGGTTGTCACGTGATTGTTATGCTTTATTTTTTTTTTTATATCGTTTGGATATTCAACTCAATTTGAGTTTTATGCTTACTTGACACGAGAACATTTATTGATGTCAACCTGCGTTCGTTTGGTAGGCTTTATTTTGGTGGCGCTTAGATAGATAAATCGATAGGTGCTCTCATAAAAAATGGTGTGAGTACAGGTTGCTAGGTGCTAGCATAGAAAATATAAAATTTATTTTGCAAACGTGAAATGTGTGTCTATTAGAAAGTTTATGTAGGAATGGAATATTTTGAAAACAAATAAAAATTTTCAATACAACCCAAAATAGAATGAAACACAACAATATTTTGTACAAAAGTAAAAACAAATTTGAAAAGCTTGTAACGATTTGTATCTCATAGATACGACAGCAAAATAAAAGAATGAAAAATATTAATAAAAAGTAAACAACAACAACAACAGGTACAAGTCAACAAATTTATTTTTTATGTTCTATTTTTTTATTTCATGTTGGAATTTTAATTTGGCATTTTTATTGCCAAACAAATTAGAAATCAAAAACAAGTTGATATGTCATGTTTTACTTTTCTTCTTTTTATACCCGCTACACATAGTGTGAAGGGTATATTCACCTTGTCTGAAAGTTCGTAACGCATTGAAGAAGACGTTGTAGACCCCATAAAGTATATAGTATATATTCCTGATCAGCTCGATGAGGCGAGTCGATCTAGCCATGTCCATCTGTCTGTCCGTCTGTGCATCTGACTGTCCGCGCCCATTTTTTAGGCATAGCCCCCATACAAATTTTAAAGTTTTATTTATTAAAAAATGTTTATTTATGAAAAGATTTGCATCAAATACAGTAAAAACATTATGATAGCTCATTATAGCATATAGCCCCCATAAAAATCTACCTGCAACTTTTTTGAGTTTTTATAAAAAAAATAATTTATTTATGAAGCGGTTTGTGTCAAATGCGGTAAAAAGACTTCTAATAGCAATCATGTTTAAAAAGGGACCCATTGTTTAGGTGGGATAACTATAACATATAACACACGAATCTTTGAATAGTTTATGTGTGATCATAAGTGGCTTATATACATTTATAAATATATATTTGAAAATAATTACTTTTTCATATAAATGTTCGAAAATAACCAATAAGTTTGTATGGGTGCTATAGCTTAAAATGGGCGTGGCACCTTGATTTTGATATTGGATGTCATTAGAAGTGTTTTTACCCAAATTTGAGTGAATAGTTTCATAAATAATACCTATTTTAATACAAAAATTCGAGAATGGGTGGTAAGTTTGTATGGGGGCTATATCTAAAAATGGGCGTGGCAGCTTGGATTTGATATTGGATGACATTAGAAGTATTTTTTTCCAACTTCGAGTAACTACATTCATAAATAATAGCTATTTTCATAGAAAAAATCCGAAAAAAACCATAAGTTTGTATGGGGGCTATACCTTAAAATGGGCGTGGCACTTTGATTTTAACACTTGAACTGCTTAGGACTGAGAAAAGCTTAAGTTCCGAGTTTCAGGTCAATATCTTTAAAACTGAGCGAATGAATCGCATAAATACAGACAGACGGACGGACGGACAGACGGACGAACGGACAGACGGACGGACGGACGGACAGACAGACGGACATGGCTAGATCGACTCGTCTCGTCGTGCTGATCAAGAATATATATACTTTATAGGGTCTACGACGTCTCCTTTAGTGCGTTACAAACTTTCTGACAAAATGATAATACCCTCCACACTATGTGTGGCGGGTATAAAAATGTTTATGAAGCGATTTATTTCGAATACTACTGTGGGCATTTTACAAAGTGAATTTGTTTGTAAAATAAAAAATCTTTATTTATTCTTGTAAATCAATTTCATCCCATTCAAAGTAATCCCCTACACTTATGCGAACGTTTTTTCCAATACCCGAAACATGCCAAATAGTCCCTTTCCAGTATTGCCATCAGCGCCTTCGTCGATTTAGCTTTTATCTCCTCAATCGACTCGAAACGCATTCCCCGGAGTGGTCTCTTGAGTTTTGGGAATACCCAGAAGTCAAACGGAACCAAATCAGGCGAGTACGGTGGTTGCGGAACGATATTGGTTGGATTTTTGGAGAAAAAGTCACGCAGAATCGACGCTGTTTTTCAAGAAAATTCACCATTTTTGGTACCAACTGAAACTTGACACGTTTGAGGCCCAAAACATCTTTCAAAATGGTATTAATTGATCATTTCGATACTCCAATTTCATCAGCAATGTCTCTTATAGTTAATCGACGGTGTGCAAGCACTAATTTTTTTACTTTTTGGATGTGAGCATCGTCCGTTAAGGTCGATGGTCGACCAGGGCGCTCTTCGTCTTCAACACGTTCTCAACCTTCTTTGAATAATTTAGACCAATTTTAAAAATCGAAAAATGCACTCTTGGTCGTTTGGTAAACACAAGCGTAAATATATTACATAGTAATACTGACATTGACATGAAATTTGTCCCAGATGTTATTAACAGTCCTACCAACTCAAGAAAAAAAGAACTAGACCGAAACGTTAAGCCCGCGAAGTTTAAATTGAAAATTCTCGTTACTTTTTGCCACATTAGTATGTCCTCCAATGTCACAACCAAGTGTCACGCCCATTTTTAGGTACAGACCCGATACCAACTTGCCGCCCATTTTTGAATTTTTATATAATTGTATTCACTACAGATTGGGTAAAACACTTCTAATGTCAATCAATATCAAAACCAAGGTGCTACGCCTATTTTTAGGTATAGACCCCACACAAACTTATCGATTATTTAATTTTTTTTTTTTTTGAACTTCTGTATTTTTAGCTTTAAATTTGAAACCAATATTGTGCCTAAACTTGAGTTGTATCAGACTACATACTCCCACCTATCCCATCTGGTAGTTTTGTCTAAGTCCCTGATGATAACACATAAACTATTTAAAAATACGTGTGACGAGTATTTAAGCTTCGGTTCCACCGAAGATAACGTTTTTCCTTTTTTTTCCTTCTTTTTAATTGGCAATAAATTTTTGTATATGCAAAGAATCTAAACTTGTCTTTTAGTTGACTTAAATAAAAAGTAAAATTTATAATATTTTCACCATTTTGAAAATTTTTTTTTTTTTTCGAAATTACGCATGCAGCGAGAGTTGCCAAACAGCCGACGCCTTCTTCCTGTAAAATGCAAAGTTGATCTTTCTACACATTTCTTTTTAAAATCAAAACAGAGGCGTACGAGTAAAGTTTTCTTTTTTTTATCTGATGCCATCAGCTGTTGAGTTAAGCTATCCTTTTTTTTTTTTTGGACGCCACTGCAATAATTTCAAAGAGTTAATCTCTGTTTACAAGTTTTTTTGAGGTACTTTCTGTGTAAAACTGGTCACTGACAGCATGCATCTGCCAAACAAGTAGGAAGCAAACACTTAGCCGGTTTTTTTTGCATTTGGTTTTTTTTTTTTTTTTTTTTGGCAAGGTGCAATCAATTATTAACTGAAATGTGGCAGGTGAATTTTTGCAGAACTTGTTCTTTGATTATTTTTTAATTAATTTTTTTTGTTGTAAAAATTGCGTTTATATTTTAAAACTACTCACAACCTTCCCAAAAAAAATAATAATCACCCACATTAAGCATTCAAAATTAGCTCAGCACTTTTTATATTTTTTAATGAAATGCCACGCAGTATTGTATCTGTCCTTGAAGTGTCAGCTGCAAAAAGAGACTCAATTGCATGTCAAATTGTATCTCACTAAATAGTTTGTATTTCGATTTCACTTAAAGTGCGTGGCATGTACAAATTGTAATAAACGCTAATTTACTCCTACAATGTCTTAAAGACAGACCGACAAAGAGTTTCAATAAGTCCGACGTTCATTATCTGCAAAAATAACTTTATTCCACACCTTCAGTGCAGCGAATGAATGCATATTTTTTATGAAGTCATAACTTTATTGGGTCTTTTGTCTGAAATAATAAATTTAATTTTTTTCTTTCTTTCTTTCATGGAAAATTTAAAGCTTTCAACTCGAAGGTTTTGCGCTAAATAAATTTGCGTCAGCGTTTTTTTTTTTGTAACTTTTACAAAGAAATTCAACCGTATTAAATCTCATTTTGTAGCACAGCAAATGAAGTCTTCATATGCTGAATGCTTTAGACTAGCGCCTACATTTGTAAGTTTCAAACAAAAACTCTTTTGTATCTTCAAAAGTTAGACAAATTGTTAATCTAGCATGAATGTAGGCGCTGACATATTTTAGCAAAAATAGTTTTGTTTATTTTTTTATATATTTGAAAAGTTATATTGGGATTTCTTTTTAATAGTTTGGAGAAAATTTATTTGTGGCTTTATTAATTTTTAAAGGCGAAAACATGTGTTTTTAACTTTTATTATAGTTTTGTCACTCTATTTGTTATGTTTTAAAATTGCTGTCAACGAGTCCATAAATTATAAATTCTTTGCTAGAGCAAACAGATGAGTAGAGCTAGTGGCCTGAAAATTTCTCTGTTCACATTGTCAAAGGTACGAGATTTGTTTCGATTAAAAAAATTTTTTTTCTCAAAAAAACCAATGCGATTTATTAAAATGTCCAATCGACTCTAACCCTACAGAAAATGTTGGAATATTTGTACTATTTTAATATGTTTCGGCTGTCTTGAACTGCAAAATATTTACTTCAAAGTAAATCAGTTCAACATTTGTTCTTCCTAAGCTAAATAGTAAACAATGAAAACGTCACTTTCGTTGATACCGAAGCTAATATACCTGTCGCACATCAGTTTATATAGATACTTTTTCGTGTTCAACATTTGTATTAAATTTAAACTTAAAATACTAAACAAATTAAAAATATTCTCAAAAATTTAGAAATTTGCAGTTCCATCTCAACCAATTTTATACTGAAGATGCATTGGTACCATATTAGAAGCCATTAGCCCTATTATGTTAAGAACTTCACGTTTATTTTAACAAACAAACTACACAGAAGGGTTGTCCAAACAAAATTTTTATGTTTCCATCCTCTAGGATAGTTCTACAACGAAAATAAGAATACCCGAAATTTTTTTATTTCGATAATATTTAATGGTGCTGCCAAGCCCCTGAAGTTTCCCATGTATTTGACTTAGAAAAAAATCTCTTTTTCGTAGATTTAATGTAGAAACCTGGAAAATTAACATTGTTACCCGGATTACAAGGTTTCTTCATAAATGACCACAGAAAAACATTTAACTATCTTTTAAAAAAATTTAAAATGAACCAAAAAACGTAAAAATAAGAAGAAAACAAAAAAAAAATACTTTATAACACTTTAAACAGTATATATGCATTAAAAAAAATAGTTTTTAAAAATGAAATAATAAATGATTAAATATTATTCTATGACCATTTATGAAGAGAAACGTTATTCGGTTAAGAAATATTCATTTTCCATGTTTCACACTAAATTTAAGAATAATATAGGTTTTTTTTCCCATATACTTATTATACATGGGAAACTTCAGGGACTTAGCGGCACCATTAAATATTATATTCAGTCTGGCTCCGATTTATGAAAATTTTGCTTTACTTTTGAATAAATACTTACAATCTTATAATTCTCAAACAATTTAATTCTCAATTATGTATGGAACAAAATATCGGCCAAATGGCAGCCACGGCTTCGGCGGCACACGTCCATCCGATGATCTAAATTTTCGATGGCGCTGAGGCATAATTGAGGTTCAATGTCGTTAATGTGCCGAATTATCTCATCCTTTAGCTCTTGAATTGTTGTTGGCTTATTGGCGTACACCTTTTCTTTCAAATAACCCCAAAGAAAGAAGTCCAACGGTGTCAAATCACATGATCTTGGCGGCCAGTTGACATCGCCGCGACGTGAGATTATTCGGCCATCAAATTTTTCGCGCAAAAGAGCCATTGTTTCGTTAGCTGTGTGGCAAGTGGCACCGTCCTGTTGAAACCACATATCGTCCACATCCATATCTTCCAATTCAATCCACAAAAAGTTTGTTATCATCTCACGATAGCGAACACCATCCACAGTAATTGCCTGGCCAGCCTCATTTTCGAAGAAGTACGGCCCTATGATGCCGCCAGCCCATAAACCGCATCAAACAGTCACTCTTTGTGGATGCATTGGTTTTTCGACCATCACTCTTAGATTCTCATTCGCCCAAATGCGGCAATTCTGCTTATTGATGAATCCACTGAGGTGAAAATGTGCCTCACCACTAATGATGATTTCCTTCGAAAATTGATCATCCACTGTTGCCATTTCTTGCCACCATTCTGACCATTGACGACGCTTGAAATGGTCAAGAGGCTTTAGTTCTTGAGTCAATTGAACCTTTTAAGCGTGTAAATGCAAGTCTTTATGCATAATATTCATCAACGACGAGCGTGAGAGGTGCAATAGTTGGGCACGAAGACGAGTTGAGGTGGACGGGTCTTCAGCCATACTATCGCGAACAGCCGCAATATTTTCTGCAGTACAAGCTTTACGAGCATGCACTGTGTTTTCACATCTCCTACAGACCCGGTTTGCTCAAATTTTTGCACGATTTTTCCGATTGTACGCACATTTGGACGATTAAATTGACCGAAAAAATCACGAAGTGCACGATATGCATTTTGATTTGAACGCCCATTTTCATAATAGGACTGAATAACTTTAACGCGTTGCTCGATTGAGTATCTTTTCATGGTTCAAATTGACTTAGTCTGAAGTTGAGAAATGTCAAAAGAAATGCTGGAAAAACTTGACGTTTAGGTGTGGTTCACATTCAACATCGGCCCTTGAAATTTAACCACCCTTTAGTTTTTGCGTGATCGGATGTAAGACGTCTACAAAGAACATGAAAAATGTGAATGTTGTTGTGGCCTTTTACACGAGTTAGACAAAGACTACTACATATACTATATTAATATGCTTAAACTGTTTGAGAGTTATAAAACTATAAGCATTAATTTGAAAAAGAAAAACACTAATTTCAAAAATGGGAGCCTGACTGATTATCTCTTCTTTGGTGTTTCTTGGTTAAGTAACATGAACGATTTTTTACGAAAACCCAAAAATAGTGAGTATCTCTATATGGGTGCTATCCCTTTAAATTGGGATGGAAAATATTTTTGACGTTAGTAGAAGTTTGTTGATTGTATCTTTTATAGTTTCCGAGATAATTGATTTAATACGGCTGATGGATAGACGGACATTGATTTAGCTTTTGATGTTGGTCAAGAATATACATACGTATATACATATGTACCTATGTATACTTCATGAAGTCTATCTTTCCTGTCTTAGCCTATTCCAACATTTCTAGAAACAAAATATACTCTTAAACCAATTCAGGCTACAAAAAATTTATATTGAAAAATGGTTAGATAAAGTCGGGATAAATGGGACCTACTTGACAATTTTGGTAAAACTTCTGATGAGCGATTCTGGATCAAATATATAGTCCCGCACCAAACTCTTATGCAAAGACAACCAGTTTTATTTTTATACCAACCAGTTATATTTTATATTAATAGTTCGAACGACTTTTTTATAGGGCAACAGAGCCCGCACGAACTCGCACGACATATTTTTCGAACACGAAATCGAATAGGTCAAGACAAATATATCTCTAAAAGGCATCTTTCTTAAGTATATAACATTCATTTATAACAGAAGAAGTCCTTACTTCTACAATAATTTTCGATTTTTTATATGAAAAAATTATATTATTTTTTTTTAAATGGAAACAATACAATTCATAGCTCTAATACAATTCTACCATTATTATTAGAGGCTATGTAAAAAAGTTTTCAAATAATATAAGGAGTTCTTGTTTTGTTATTCTGTCAGTGCAAAATACATACTCCATTGTCAAGAATTTAAGAAGTTTGCCAGATGAAATACTTGGTTCTGCAGTTAATCTAAGCGAGCTTTTTAAATCTTTACCGGAAAATGAACCCTTAAACGAATATTAAGTTTAAATTTGATTTTTTTAAACAAAAACTCAAAAAGCAAAGTTGTTTCTATTCATGTATCCAGTTCGTTCACACATCGCATAAATATACAGACAGACAGACAGATAGACAGACATAGAGCTAAGCATCATAGCAAATGAATATGCAACTATTAATGAGTATCAGCAAAAAAAAAAAAAATGTTCTAGTGTGTTTACATATGTGAAATACATACCTTACCATAATCGATTTGCATATCAATCAAATCAGTCAAATTTCTTATATGGTGGTCGCCGTAGTGGTCGTCGTCACGCCAAATAGATATTGATAGTCCACAACAAATAAATCACAAGACAAAGCAAATTGTGCGTTAAAAAAATTTGACAGCTGTAATATGTATTGAGAGGGAGAAATGGTAAACAAAAAACACGCAACACCACCGCAAAATCAAAGCTCAGATTGAAAAGGTGTCAGTGATCACATTTTTTTTTTTATAATTTTTATAAATTTATACTTTCACTAATTTTTTTGTGAATTTCTATATATTTTTTTTTTTTTGTATATAAATAAAATAAAATATGCGACATTAGATGAAACACAAAGATACAAATAAATTTCGCATGTACATTGGTCAAGAAAAAGATAAAAAAAGTATATATTACAAAAAAAAAAGTATCTAGAAAAGAGTGCAGCATTTGGATAGACAAGACATCGAGACAGTAAGACAAGAAAAACATAAAATGACAAATCGAGTCTAACGTAGCAGAATGAAGAAGTTTAACGATTGGCAAACTACTAGAGATGAAGATACTTTAAGCTTACAGCGCTATGTTTCTTAATTTGTATCTTTTCTTTTTCTTTTTTTTTTTTTTTTTTTTTTTTGTGAATGAAAGGTGTCAGTGTCGCTGCCAACTGGTCACACTTTTACTCTGGAATTTCACTTTTTTTTGCGTTATTAGTTTTGCTGATGTTTTTGGTATTTTGTTTATAAATAAATTTTTGTTGTACACTACAAGTGAGCTATAAATTTGGGAGTATAAGTTTATTAAGATGCATTTTTTGTGCAATAGAAAAGCGTAGCGTACATAAATGTCGTTTATAATTTAATTTGAATTTATTTTTATAACTTTTTAACGTCCATAAAAATCAAATTTTATATGCAGTTTACATAAATTAACTTGTTTTTTTTTGTTTATTTTATTTCATGGAACCTAATTTGGTCATAAAAAAAACAAAAAAAATTGTTTGATATTTGATTTTTATGACTACTTTATACAATAAAAAACGAGACATAACAATAACTTTCATGTCGCATGTCGCCGACAATTTGTCAATCAATCGATCAATCAACTAGTTCATCAGCAGTCAGTCACCCGAAAATTAATAATCAACTTTTTGGCTTAATGGGAAATTTCCATTTTAATTTTCAAAAAATCCAAAAAAAAGGAAAGCCTTTCGAAAAAAATTTTTTAAATTGGTTTTTGCATTTTTTTTAAGCTATTTCATAAAAATTATTTTTATGCGTTTTTTGACTTTGCATCGCAATTAGCAGCAAAACCGGTCAACTGCTGTTGATGCTGTGTTTTTAAACATTGGTGTACATTATGAATTTTATATTTATTTCATATCCCAAGAAAAGGTTAAAGACTTCATTATTATTATTTATGTATCTTCTCTCTCGGTATAGAATTTGATATTCTTATTTGAAGCTTACTTTCAGAACTAGATTTTTATAGTTCCACTGGTAGTAGTTTCCACTGGCTTTTGCGTTCGCGTTAGTGTTAAGCTGTTGCCATCAAAAGCAACGCCTACTTCAATCGTATACAATATTACATTAATTTATGAAATCTCAAGAATTTACGTATAAAAAGTTTACGTCTATAGTAGGTATTGCTTTCGATAGCAATAGGTTAACGGTAACGCGAACGCAAAAACCAGTGGAAAAGAACTATTTTTAGTTTTGCAAGCAGTAAAACGCTTTTTATCAGTTTGTCGGAAAGTTTGTAATACATTAATCGAGGCATCGAATACCCTATAAAATATATATATTATTGATCAACTCGATGAGACGAATCGATTTAGCCATGTCCTTCTGTCTGTCTATTGCAATGCGTTTTTCTCAGACAGTTTTAGAGATATTGATCTGCAATTTTAAACTTAAACTTTTCTTGCTCCTAGGCAGTTTGTATGTCAGATTCAAGCTGCCACGCCCACTTTTAGGTATAGTCCCCGTACAAACTTACCGCCAATTTTCGATTTTTTGTATGAAAATAGTTATTATTTTTGAATGTATTCACTTCAAATTCGATAAAAACACTTCTAAAGCATCCAATATCAAAACCTAGGAAAACGCCCATTCAAAAAAAAAAAAAAAAAATAGCATTTTTGAGTTTTTGTATGAAAATAGTTCTTATTTATGAGTATATTTACTCCAATCTGGGTAAAATCACTTCTATTATCATCATATGAATACACTACCGATATGACAAGGGTCGGGCCACTATAACTTACAGACCCCATACAAACTCACCTCACATTTTTTTCTTTTTCAAGAAAACGATTATTTTATATGCATTTTAAGCTTAAATTTTACATATGCATTTTATTTGAGCCCCAACATGAGTTGTCCACACCCAACCCCTTTGCAGAATATTATCTACGTCACTGATGATCCTACATAAACTAATTAAAGTTTCGTGTGGCGGGTATTTCAGCTTCGGTGCTACCGAAGTTAACGTTTTGTCTTGTTTTTTCTTCGCTCATTGTTGTAGGCAACAATAATTAGAAATAAAATTCTACTCTTTACTTGTCCGTCTGTCTGTAGCGTATTAAATATTCGCTGGAAACAATATTTCTATTAAAATAAAATTTCTTTTTGCTGCCACTGTCTACTCGGAAATTCCCCGTTTAGATGTGTTAAATCGATTTAAGTCTTTGTAAAACATAAAAATAATTCCATGATGATTTTGTTGCTGACTTCCTTGCTTTAACGCAAAACAACGACGACAGCAGTTAATGCGCTTGTAAAATTTTACATTTTTAAACAAATTGTTGCCAAAAATAAAATGTTTGTGTTTTTTTTTTTTTTTATTTTTATTATTTTTTTCGCCTTCAATTTTCAACATATTGCAACATTTAACGTGCAGCAAGCAGCTAGCTACATGCAGCATCCTCACTCATTATTGCTAACAACAATAGCTGCACAAATGCGCGACGCGCCGCGCCGTTTGCCTTTTGTCGTCGTCACTGTTGAGCTGAAGTTCTCATTTGATGTTAACACAAAACGTTAAGTTTTCTATGAAGTTGAAAGCATGTATATTTTGCTACCGGGTGCAATACTACAACCAGATCTAATGGAGTACGAGAGTAGTTGACAACAAATGGTACTAAATTTTCAACATTGCATAATAAACTCCCGTCTATGTTGAGTCGAGTCGAGTCGAGTTGCTGTCGAAATTGTCTACATTCAATGTGCATCACACTGCATGTTGCTACTATCTAATATTAACTTTAGCTACAACAATGCCGAAAATTGCACATAGAAAAAACATCAACGTCACACAAATAACAATAACTTTTCTTATTGCAACATTCTTCTTCATTTTTTTTTTTTTTTTTTTCATTATTCGTTGTTAGAGCTTTTTAGACTTACTTCATCTGCACCCACTCGATGCTTTGAACTATCTACTTTGCGCTGTATGACAGCAAAAGTGCATGAATCAGCAAAATGAAGTACTTATTAAGAATTCTCTGTGCTCTTTTTTAAATAAACATTGACTATAATCTTAAAAAAAAATAATTTTGTCACAACGATTTTAAAATCACAGTATCACAGTGTGATTTTTAAATCGATACATACAGATTATCTGAAATCGCTTACAATAAAAAGCTCACAGCTGGTTCATGTAAACTTAATAAGCTGCGCTATTTGTAGAATCACAGTGATTTTGAAATTACTATGATCACTGTGATTACATATTCGCCGTTGAGTTTATCTCTAGGTTGGTTTGTATTAGACTACTCCCTCCAAATATTTTAATTCTTTGTGATCCTCCAAATCATGTGGCAGTCAGAATGACAGATGAACAGACGACGTTCTATATAAAATCTCATATATCACAGTGTCACAGTGTGATTTTAAAAACGAAATGTGATATGTACAAATCATCTGAAGTCACTTACAATGAATAGCTCTCAGTTGGTTCATATAGACTCAATGAACTGCACTATTTAAAGAATCACAGTGATTTCAAAATCAGAGTTAATGTGATCACGTGATTACATAATCGCCGTTAAGTTTATCTCTAGGTTGAATTGTATTAGACTACTCCTTCCAAATATTTAAAATCTTTGTGATCCTCAAAATTATGTGGCAGTCAGAATGACAGATGAACAGACGACGTTCTATATAAAATCTCATTTATCACAGTGTCACAGTGATTTTAAAAACGAAATGTGATATGTACAAATCATCTGAAGTCACTTACAATGAATAGCTCTCAGTTGGTTCATATAGACTCAATGAACTGCACTATTTAAAGAATCACAGTGATTTCAAAATCAGAGTTAATGTGATCACGTGATTACATAATCGCCGTTGAGTTTATCTCTAGGTTGAATTGTATTAGACTACTCCTTCCAAATATTTAAAATCTTTGTGATCCTCAAAATTATGTGGCAGTCAGAATGACAGATGAACAGACGACGTTCTATATAAAATCTCATTTATCACAGTGTCACAGTGATTTTAAAAACGAAATGTGATATGTACAAATCATCTGAAGTCACTTACAATGAATGGCTCTCAGTTGGTTCATGTAGACTTAATGAACTGCGCTATTTTTAGAATCACAGTGATTTTAAAATCACAATTACTGTGCTCACGGTGATTACATAATCGCCGTTGAGTTTATCTCTAGGTTGATTTGTATTAGACTACTCCCTCCAAGTATTTAAACTCATGTGGCAGACAGAATGACAGATGAGCAGACGACGCTCTATGGAACTCCTTTTTCTACCATCTTTTTCAAAGTGGTTTTAACTCTTCCTGAAATGAAAATGAATGCATTTTATCAAATTTGTAAATCGAACCGTTTCACACCCGGAACTTCGACTGTACCAGTGACTTTAACTTTAAGTTCCGGCTGAACTAGTTTGTTCAGCCAAAATTTATTAGTTTGCAGTCAACGTGTTCAGTAAAAACTCTGGGCTTGGGGCAGTGGTTCACTCAAAACTCCGGGTGTGAACCATTTTCTTAATATCTCATATAGAACGCCAATATAATTTAAAAGTATGTGTACGATTGTACACGGTTCCTTTTATATCATATTTACCATCTTTTTCAAAGTTGTTTTTACTCTATCTGAAATAAAAGTGAATGCTTTTTATCAAATTTTCGAACCGTTTCACACCCGGAACTTCGACTGAACCAGTGACTTAAACTCGGAGTTCCGGTTGAACTAGTTGTTTAACCAAAATTTGTTAATTCGTAGTCAACGTGTTCAGTAGGAACTCCGGGCTTGGGACAGTGGTTCACTCAAAACTCCGTGTGTGAACCGTTTTCGTGTACAGTACTGCATTTTATAAGATCTTTTCTTAAATTATTTATTTTATTTTTTATTTAAATAAATGCATTCAAAATCAAATCCATTTACAAAATTCTAATAAGTCTTTCCTTTTTTTTCAGATTTAGCGCATTTCCGTTTCGGTAAGTAAGAAAACCTAAACAGCTAAAAAATTTAAACTGAGCAATAAGTTCGTAAACTTTTAAGCATATACTTTGTACTTGTATCTGTAATATTATGCTAAGTACACACTATAATCTAGCTTTAATTAGTGCTACGTATGTATCTATGTAATAGTTTCTCATAGCAATAGCAATTTCCATGCACTTCCGTACTTTCAACTTATTTTCCTTGAGCTTTTTTTTTTTCTTATTTATTATTATCAAAGATACAAAGTTACTTTCGCATGACATTTGCCGTGCGCCATGTGTTGCATGCTGCAGTTGCAAACTTGCGCTGAATCGAGTCGACGTGATTTATTTATGCACACAGCGTGGGCTGTCTATTGCAAACTGCACTATTGCTGCCTCTTTAAACCCCCTTCAAAATAATAAATAAAAAGACTTAACAAAGCCAAGGCATGTGGCATCTTCATTGTAAAATATACAAAAAATAAAAAAAATAAATAAATGAAAAAAAAAAAAATAAATAGATACGCGTTACGTCGCTGACGATAACTTTTCAAAAGGGTTTTTGGGGTTTTCGTGTCACATTTCTGTTTTTTTTTCACAACAGCAGCTCTTGCTGAGCTAGGAAATGACAGGCAATTTATAAGCATCACGAGAAATGCACACACATATGAGTGTCCATGAATGAATGACGTTCGAAGCTGGCAGTCGCATCTTGACGTTTGTCGCGTGGCTTTCATTTTGTAGCTGCGTGGGAGTGAGAATATTTTGTTTTGCGTTTACTTTAAGATTTTCCAAAAACAAAAAACAAAAACAGAAAAGTAGAACTTAAAACAAGTGAAGTTCATTTGTGTTGCAATTGTCTTTTTTGACTGATTATAATCTGTGTGTAAGCTTAATGACTAGCGACATAGAAAACTTACTAATTAGCCTCTGGCGCCAACAAACTTTCAATATTGACATTTTTAGTGAATTGAATTTAGTGTGTCGCTATAATTAAACTTAATCCGCAAATAATATACGCAAACTTAACGTAATTGTGTCAAATGTTGTACAATTAAGTTTGCTTACACAATGATAAGATTCGTCGTTCGTTGTTGTAAATAGATACTTTTTGTATTTTGTATCTTTAGTGTCGCCGCTTGAAATCGGCTGCCTAAAAGGTATTTTATTTGAAAGTACGGGAAAAATAGTGTAAAAGAGATTGATAGGGTGTACAAACATTGGCATACAACAAAAAAAAAAAAAAAAGACCCAACGGGCAACAACAAACTGAGCTAATCAAGCACGTAAATAAAGGCAAAAGTTGTATAGATACATTCACTACAATGTTGACAAGGGACAGCAACATGCAAACCGTAAGCTAGCTCAGCAATAGAGAGCAGCAGCATGTTTAGGGGCGTTTATTGGGTGTTGCACCTATAACAAGCAATTGGCTGGCTGGCTGGCGTAAAAGAAAATTGTGACAGTGGCTTTAGTTACACTCGAATCGAGTTGATTTGGTTTGGGTTTTTGGTTTAGGTTTAGATTGGGTTTGAGAGTTAAGTTCAACTGAATTGAGTCAATGGGCAACAAAATGACAAGATAGCTGGGAAATTGATGTGTGTAGCTGCATGTTGTTTGTATTTGTATATGTTAGCTTGTCGGTTTTTAGTTGGAGCTACAGCACACACACACACTCAGATAAAGCTACTTACACGACTACATTCTTAGTCAAATAAAGTATGTTATAGGCGCCCTCTGGCGCTTCTATTATAATAAAAATATATACATATATATATATATATGGTATATACCATATATAGCGTATGTAGATATTGTATAAAAAAAAAAAAAAAGAATAATAATAAAGAAAGTAAAAAATCTAGAAAATTGCACAATATGTGGTGAATGAACAAAAGAGTCGTCGAATAAAAAAAAAAAACAAAATAAAAATAAACAAGGAAAAACGTTTACTTCGGTGGAACCGAAGCATAAATACCCGCCACACGAATCTTCGAATCTTTGAATAGTTTATGTGGGATCATCAGTGGCTTATATACATTTATAAATACAATATATAGACGAAAAAAATTAATTTTTCATAAAAAAGTGCAAAAAAATCGGTCAGTTTGTATTAGGGGTTATACATAAAAATGGGAGTGGCATCTTGGTTTTGGAATTGGATGATATAAGAAGTGTTTTTACCCAATTTGGAGTAAATAAATTCATAAATAATACCAATTTTTATTCAAAAATTCGAAAATGGGCGTTAAATTTGTATGGGGGCTACACCTAAAAATGGGCGTGGTACTTTGTTTTTTATATTGGATTTCGTTAGAAGTGTTTTTATTCAATTTTGAGTGAATATATTCATAAATAATACCTAATTTCATACAAAAATTCGAAAATGTGCGGTAAATTTGTATGGGGGCTATACCTAGGAATGGGCGTGGCACCTTGGATTCGACTTTGGATGACATAAGAAGAGTTTTTACCCAATTTGGAGTGAATACATGCATAAACAATACCTATTTTAATACAAAAATTTGAAAATTTTTGGTAAGTTTGTATGGGGGCTACACCTAAAAATGGGCGTGGCAACTTGGTTTTAACATACAAAGTAGTCGTTGCCGAGAAAAGCTTAAGTTCCAAATTTCGGCGTAATATCTATGTATCTTCATCAAAAAAAATGCGTAGAAGTAAACAGACAGACAGACAGACAGACGGACAGACGGACAGACAGACGGACAGACAGACGGACATGGCTAAATCGATTCGTCTCATCAAGCTGATCAAGAATATATATACTTTATGGGGTCTACGACGTCTCCTTCAATGCGTTACAAACTTTCCGACAAACTGAATATACCCTTCACACTATGTGTGGCGGGTATAAAAATGAGAAAAAATATAACATTTGATTAGTTTGGGAGTGGTTGGGTTACTTGTAAAAGAGTTTGGTTATAGGGTTTAGCTTAAAGTGCCCTCTATAAATGAAGTTCATTGGGCAAATGACACATTGTGTATGAAAAGGTTAATATGGAATTGAATTTATTTTAGAAGAGTTTTGGATTTGTATTTTTTAAATTATTTTCGCAATTAATTTTTCTATTGCTATGAACAAAAGGAAATAGTAAGCAGCTCGAATTTGGCTATATAAAAATAGATAACGTGTTTAGTTGGTTTATAAAATTTGGATGTCGAACAGTAACAAAAAAAACTCTGAAATAGAAATTTCAACTAAGTGACTAAACATACACATAGACGACAGATATTGGGTAGCAAAACAAAGCACTTTAGTCTTGAATTGGTAACAATAATTCAAAAAATTTGGAGCTGTGTCATAACTTCTCCACCATATTTGGAAACAAGTCATGTGATTTTAAAAGTGTTATGTCGAGAGACTCCTGCCCGATATTGTTTGCCACTAGCATGTGACATTAAATTCCCTCAGTTAATTTACAGGGGTGGCTTCAAATCTCTTCTGAAATTTAATGAAATAATGAATATAGTTCACCATTAGTTCAAACATTATTTTAAAAATTAAATATATTTGTTAACCGTATTTTTGTTATTTGTATAAATGTAGTTAAAACTAATTGTGAATTATATTCATTATTTCTATGAATGACTGGAGGGATTTGAAACCAATCAAAAGTTAATTAATGTGACACGCAATATAAAATCTATTTGTTTTTACCACCTAAACTTAATGACAAAGAACTCTTTTTGGTATGATAACTCCTTGGAAAGAGACATGAAAGCCACTTATTATAAGTAAAAGTAAGAATGTATAAGTAATATTTTTTTATTTTTTTCTATCGCACCTCACAGTAGTGAGGGTTTTACTCTCGTAGTTAGCATTACTTTAGAGCTCTATAAGATATAAATTAAGCAAAGTGCAAAGAAATGCAATTTATTTATTTGGTTCACTACGCAAAACTCCTACTGGCGCACTGGACACTATTTTTGTACCTAACCTCGTTGGACACAGAAGGCATAGAAAATGGTTGCTAGGGACAGTAACGCGCGAAATCAAATCAAACATAATGCATCTTTTCCTCCGCGACAGTAATGCCCGAAAACATAAAGTTGAACACTTAAAAAATATTTGGAAAGCGTGGTCTGATTGCAATCGTAAGAGAAACATTAACATATCACATAAATATAGTAGCTATCTTGATTTTAGTCCTCTATATTGTAAAAAGTAGTGTGACAAAATTACTAGAATAACTATGTCATCTTGTTTTTATTCCTGGTATCCAAAGGGTATATCAAGTTTGTGCGAATGTATGTAACAGACAGAAGGAGGCTAGATAGATCCTATAAAATACATATGTATATATGTATGTGTATTCTTTATCGGCATTGAAAGAAAAGTCGAGCTAGCTATATCTGTCTGTCCGCCTGTCCGAATGCCGTATGAAAACAATTATCTAAGAGACTATTAAAAACAGAGCTACCATATTTTAAAATTAGACTATCCTATGCCGTCAATTGTGCACTTGTGCATTTTTTTACGTTTTTGTATGATAATCCATTATATATAAATATAATTTAGTCAAAATGTTTCTATGTCCGCACTTTACGTTGAAACCGTCCAAACAATGCAATGCAAGTAAATTGAAATTCCACTAAAACAATGCCTAATGCATGTTCGGTTCGTTTGAGAAGTCGATTTTCAAAATGTTTTACTTTTTTAACATAAACAAAAAAAACAAGAAAAAACGTTCACTTCGGTGGAACCGAAGCATAAATACCCGCCACACGAATCTTTGAATAGTTTATGTGTGATCATCAGTGGCTTATATACATTTGAAAATATATAGACGAAAATAATTAATTTTTCATACAAAAGTTCAAAAAATAATCGGTGAGTTTGTATGGGGGCTATATATAAAAATGGGCGTGGCCTCTTGGTTTTGGAATTTAATGATATAAGAAGTGTTTTTACCCAATTTGGAGTAAATAAATTCATAAATAATACCAATTTTATTCAAAAATTGGAAAATGGGCGGTAAATTTGTATGAGGGCTATACCTAAAAATGGGCGTGGCACCTTTTTTTCGACTTTGGATGACAATAGAAGAGTTTTTACCCAATTTGGAGTGAATATATGCATAAATAATACATATTTTCATACAAAAATTCAGAAATTTTCGGTAAGTTTGTATGGGGGGCTACACCTAAAAATGGGCGTGGCAACTTGATTTTAACATACAAAGTAGTCGTTGCCGAGAAAAGCTTAAGTTCCAAATTTCGGCGTAATATCTATATATCTTCATCGAAAAAATTGCGTAGAAGTAAACAGACAGACAGACAGACAGACGGACAGACGGACAGACAGACGGACAGACAGACGGACATGGCTAAATCGATTCGTCTCATCGAGCTGATCAATAATATATATACTTTATGGGGTCTACGACGTCTCCTTCAATGCGTTACAAACTTTCCGACAAACTGAATATACCCTTCACACTATGTGTGGCGGGTATAAAAAACAACTGATTTTAGCTTATTTGGGGTAAGTTAAAAAAGAGTGGTATTTTTTAGTATGTTTTTAAGTTAGCCCCAACTCATTTTGTTTGCGCTGCTAAAAAAAAAAAACCAATTAGTAAAAATGCCATAAAAAAAACTGAAATTGCGCAAAACACAGCAGAAGGAAAAGAGCTGAAAGAGCAGCCGAAACGCCCTTACAAAGTAGTAGCACACGCCGGGTATCTACTAGTCCATTATAAATTGGTGTGGTGCTAAGATAGGACTTAACTTAAGATACATAAAGATCTGTCATTAGAGCATACTCGACTTCAGCGTTCTTTCTTTTTTTTTTAATACAAGAAATGTATAAAAAATGTAAGACATTTCTTAAACAATAGTTTTGAAGTTCATAATAAACTACAATGTAAATATAGGGCACAATTCATTCATTTCAATAATAAAGATACTTCACTTTAAAAAACTCTCTACAAGACCTTTTAAAACTAATTCGACTGCTTGTATTGTACTTTTTTTCTTCTCAAATGCACTTTGTGAACTCAATTTGTGGTAAAAGCAAGCGATGAGAACAACTTCAGGGCAGCTGGGTTAATTTTCAAAATCAACATGCACCAAGTGCTAGCGTTGGCGTTGGCGCTGGCGCTGGCCTATTAAGCGTCTCGACTTACATGTACACAATTCTATAGACGACATAACATATACTATATATATTTCTATACACATAATATCAACTAACTACAAATATAACAATGAAAGTCACTTGCATGTGCGGTTCAAGTTTGTTTGCTGTGTCCCAGCACAGTCCCAGTACCCAAGTTCCAATTTAGTTTGTCAGAGTGTTTGAGATATGGCTTCAGGGTCTTTAAACAAACAACCAAACAAACAAGTAAAGCTCAAGAATGAAGCGTAAGTAGTTGTTGACATGGAAAATTATAAAAAAATAGTAGAGGAGAAGAATAGGCTTATATAAGCAATGTGCTCACAGCCTATTTTCATAAATTTTATTTGTAAGTCACCCACATGAAAATTACTTACAACTCGTTGCATGAGCAAAGAAAAGAGATACTTACTCATGCTGCAAGCATATTAAAAGTGTTAAAAATAATTAAAAATGTAGCAAGCTGAAAAAATTTAAATAAATAAATAAACAAAAAAAAAGTAAAAGTTAATTTTTAAAACAACAACGAAGAATGATGAATTTTATGTTTTTTTATTTCATTGCTGCATCCATGACATAAATAATTGTCAGCATAATTGTTTTTGCTTTACTTTGCAATTAATTTGCTGTTAAAGTTCTTTAATGCAGTCTACACCAAAAAAAAAATGTATCTATCAGATACTTCTCATATGCATGCATGCAGCTGTTCATCAGCGCTCTTTGCATCTCTGTAACGTTTTTTTTTTTTTTTTTATACACCGCACATATGTTTGAATTTGTTGTTACTTTATTTACATTGCGGCACTCATAAAGTAGTTCGGCGTATAATATAGTTTGTAACATGCTTTCTTGTTGGCTTTGACTTTGAATTTAATTTGCTTAGTCGCCAAGTTTTTTGTTTCATTTTTTTTTACTGTGTTTATTTTAGTATCTAGAATGATTTTATGTTTATTTAAATTTATTTTGTTTTTGCTATAAAATTGCAACAAATGCAGCGGTTTTATATCTTTGAAGTCTTTTATCTAAAAATATTGAAGTACATCTTTCAATTAGCTGTATTGTTAAATATTTAGCTTAAATTGAAATTAATTAAAGTTCTGGGTTTTTTTGTGAGAAGTTAATTTAACTTTAAAATAATTTATGAAAATATGCATGAGCTACTCCGATATATATAAGCAATTAGTTCCGGCAGACAACTCTGCCGAGCAACGTTATATATTTTGTGAGAAAATATTTTCAGTATTTGCAAAAAAAAATGAGCAAGTGTTTTATTTTTTCATTTATTTATTTTTTTTAATACCTTAAACTACTTTTGAAGTCATTTAAAACATACTTTCTGAATAATACAATATTCAATTGGAATTTTTAAATAACCAATCGGATACAAAATTATCAAATTATTAAATTAAGAACCAGAATGTAAATTGTGGCGTTATTTATAAAAACATGCATTGGAGAAACAAAAACAAAAATTTTGATTAAAGCTTTATTTCGCATAAGTGTGGATTATTTTAAACAGCTGTGTACTGTTCTGTTTGTTTTAAAAAGCTTCAAAATTTTGGAAGGTCTTTTTTATGAATTTTCTAATCATTTTTGTTTTTATTAGGCAAGGAGAACATTTTTTTATTTACATAAACACACTTTAAATTTACACTATGTGCAGCTCAAAAACATGTTTGATGGTTAAATTTCTTTTAAATCAGTAAAACAATAAAAGAGCAAAATACATATGTTCTTCAAAAGACGAATCAATACAGCTGTTTCCAACTGTCCAGACAGCGTGTCTGCCTTAGGAAAGTTTTAAAAGCGGAGCTGCCAAACATAAAATTTTGGTTCTCCATAGCAGATAGATTTTATTATTATTTTTCACCTTCATTGGAGGAGGGATAGTTCAATTTATTGAGGTTTGTTCAAAGTACATTTTGAAACAACAAATTCATAGTGGAATTCACTATGTTGCTCTTAAATAAAATATTCCTAAGTGGCTCAAAGTAAGACTACGAGAAAAATCAATTTGGTCATGATCGTCATTTTACTCGCTACTTGGCTACTTGTTATCACGGGTGATACCGAAATCTCAGAGTTTTTGTGTAAGTGTTTTGGTGCAAATACTGTGAAATTTATACCATTTCACCGATACTTCGAGTGTTTTCAGTGTAGTCAATATTTTTAATATTTGCCACCTGACAAACTAAAAATTAAACCTTAAAACTGTAATTAAAATGTAAAAATCAAAACTCTAGTGGAAGTGTTTTCGGTGTTTGATAAAGTTCTGACATATACTTCTTAAACCAGTCCCAATATAGCGTCTAAATTTGGGTTGAGTCATACGAGTGACCTTCACTTACGAAAATGTAGTATTTTCTATGCCACTAATATTTTTTTTTTTTTTTTTTTTTTTTAATTTCAAGATTATTTACAACTAGCATCTACCCTCGGCTTTGCTCGCGTTTCTTTTTGCTTCTATTTGGTGGCTAAATATTAATTGTTCAAAAAATTCCCTAAACACGACAAATGCGCCCAGATTCAAGTCTCTACGTCTATGCAATCCAAAGATAAGACTTTTTTCAAGGCTCCCATTAGGCCCCGGGTCAAAATTTTCTAAAATCCCGTCTAAGTGCTCACTTGTAATAAAAAAAAAAATGGTCAAAAAATCTATATTGGGTCCACATATGGGTCCCAGGTCCAAATTTCGGAAATCCCTTGAACACCTTGAGCGCCAAAAACGGGTTATTAAACATCTATTAAATGAGCCCTGTTTCATGTCTCTACGTCTACTCATTCCAAAGATATGGTTTTTCCGGTTTCAAGGCCCCCATTAGGCCCCAGGTCAAAATTTTTCAAAATATCATAGCCTATGTCACTCGGGAGTAGTGTAGCTTGCCAACGGTGAAAGAATTTTTTTAATCGGTCCAGTTTCGGAGCCTATTCATTTCATTATGTTTCTCCAATCTGGAAATGTAGCGGGTTCCGAATTTTCGAATTTCATTTCACACAGATGGTACATCTATGTAGTTCTCTGTGGATGACAGAGTTCCTGAGGTATGGTGGCGCACATTTGATCCTGCGGGCAGCTTGCTCTGGAATTGCTGCAGCATTTCGATGTTAGATTCAGCTGCCGTCCCCCAGAGTTGGATGAAATAGGTCCAAATGGGCTTAAGCAGCGCTTTTGTAGAGCAGTACTTTGTTGCGAGTACTCAGCTCAGATCTACTGCGAAGTAGCCAGTTCAATCTAGCTAACTTTAGGTTTAGCTGCTTCATTTTTGCTTTAAGGTGAGCCTACCATCTTAGACGCCTGTCTAGGATGAGGCCCAGGTATCTCGTGTTGAAGATGTTTCATCTTAACAGCCAAGGTTGCCGCATGTCCAGCTACCTTTGAACGATTTCAGAGGCGTCCACGCAGTCCGCTGCTGAGGCGATGAAGGCTGTGTCATCAACATAGGAGGCAACAAGGAGCTGCTCATGTTGAAGCACAAGTTGATCCAACTCGAGGATAGAACACGAGTTGGAGCTCTCACACCTTAATCTTTTCCACTATTGATATCTTTTTTAAGTTTATTTGAGCTTTGTTACTACCGAAGCAAAAGTTTTCCATGTCTGTATATTAAATTTCTAATTTTAAAATGTATAAAGATTTTTGTGGATAAAGTTGTGTTCGTCTGTCCATCTACTGTTTAAATTTATCCTGCGAACAAAACTAGCTTATTTAACTTAAAAATCCATTTGTTAAAGGTATTTTACATCGTAAAAACGAGAACTAGTTAAATACTAATTGACTAGATTTATATAAATCATTATAGACATCACTCAAAATAGACAACATTTGAATTCTATCAACATATTCGAATTCAGTGACACTTAAACCCATATATTCCAAAATATACTATACTATATATTTTTATACCCTGTACCCAAAGGGTAAAAGGGTATATTAAGTTTGTGCGAATGTATGTAACAAACAGAAGGAGGCAAGATAGACCCTATAAAGTATATATATTCTTGATCAGCATTGGAAGGGGAGTCGAACTAGCTATGTCTGTCTGTCCGTCCGTCCGTCATTCCGTTTGTCATGCTGTCTGCCGTATGAAAACGATTATTTCGGAGACTATAAGAGGTAGAGCTTTCAAAATTGTTTTTTATTCTAGAAAATTTAAATTTAGTATAAATTATGTCTATGATAGTCCTAATGAAAAAGACCAATATGGGTAGGCCCATCAAAATTTTAGGTATAACCCCATTCAAAGATATACCCGATTTTTTAAGTTTTTCTATGAAAATCCAATTCAATGATGATTAGTAGTCAAATAGAACCTAACTTAAGGAACATATAGATTGGGTACAGGGTATCTTGCAGTTGAGCATACTCGACTTTAGCGTTCTTTCTTGTTTTAATGAAAAATCTTTCAAATGATCCTATTTTTAATTGAGCCAGGATCATTTGAATGATTTTTCATTAAAACAAGAAAGAACGCTGAAGTCGAGTATGCTCGACTGCAAGATACCCTGTACCCAATCTATATGTTAATTTAATTTCAAATGGAAAAATTGCAACTTAAAACCAAAAGTGTTTTTTTTTTTTTGGGAGTATAATTTCGAGATAGCTTGGAAATCTACTAGGAGAGGTTGTAGGTCTGGCCGAGTAAAAATAAATTGTATACTTAGGATTTTCGGGGGACCCCCACGATCTGGAACTATGATCAAAAAACTGTTTTTCTTTTTCACAGTAAATTTTCGAACCAATTTATATTTAAAAACATGTTTTAAAAAGAAAAACAAGACATTACTAACAGTGTACATAATAATCTGTCATATCAGATCCAATCGTTGTATTTTTTTCTTCAAATTTTTCAACTTTAATGGTTTTTGGTTAAACTTTTTAATTGAAAGCCTCTTAAAAGAGAAAAAAATAAGTTTTACGACACTAGATTTAGATTATAGATATCCACCGAAAATTCTAAATGTACATTTTTGTTACTCGACTAAAGGACTTATCTGGAATTGATTTTTCTTTGTCGCACAGTATAATTGAATTCAAATTTTTCGTATATTTAGCATTCTATAAATCTATCTTTAATTAGTAAAAAAAACTCCCTGAAAATGAAGTTTATTGACTTCGAACTACACATCGATTTATTTGTACATAAATCAAACAACAACAAAAAAAATTAAATATGAACAAATATTTTACACTAATTTTATTGTTTATAAGGCACACGTAACGCATTTATATAAATTTATAATAACATAATTATCTACACCTGTGTACGATTGCACATAAATTAATAGATTAAAGCATTTTTTAATGGATTTAAACAAAACACAAAATCGGCTAAATTAAAATGAAACGCAATATAAAACCAGACTCAAAAGAAAAACTAAGCTAATAGGGAGAAAAGTATAAGATATGCATAAAAGCAGAGCATATTATAATTTTGAGCAAGAAGCCGACTGTATTATACTCTACACTAAGTTTAAAGTTAGATAATTAATTTTATTATTTTGGTATCTTCTTTGTTGAAGACATCAGAAAATTGCAGCTCAGCTGGCAGAATTACAACATACATTTTATTAAAATCAATATACTCGGTTCGTATATTTACATGTAGGGCATATGAAAAGCAAAAGTGAATGATATGAATTTTAATTTGCAGAAAATTTAAATTGAACACAATAAGCACGTAATAAATAAATTTACAAGCTGAAAACTTTTATGGTAACATGTGTATTACGTAGAGAGGGGAGTGCGCTGTGCTAAACATTAGTTATGAACCAAAAAACAAAATGCCTACGACACCTACAGCACCTTACATGTGCTAAGAAATTTATAAAATTTGACTTTGAGTTTTTTTTTTTTTGCATTAATTTCAGATTTTTATTTGCTTTTTTTTTTTTTTTGGCAATTTCCGTCGTTGCTGCAAAAAAAGTAGCGGAAATACGTTAAATATAATTTTTTCATACAACTCCCGCGCAAATAATTATTGCTACCACGGATATGCTTTGTATCTCAATGAATAAATGAGCGTTATACGCGTGCTAGATACATTTAAGATATGCTTCCTATTTCCCGAAAAATGGCATATAAAATATAATTATTCTTTGCATTTTATGTTAATTTTCTGCTTCAGTGTAATTCATATTGGGATGTAGTAGTAGTATCTCATAGATGAAGTATCTTGTTTTTTTATTTTATCACACTCATTACATGTTCAACTCCATTTTACTTTATTGCGTCAAGCACTTTTAATTACTTCGAATTTTCTTTGCTATTTTCCGGCTGATTCACAGGCTTGTTTTGTGTTGTGTAGCTCATTTTACCGTGAAAACATAAATTTAACTTGTTTATTTTTTTTTATGTTCTAAATGTGTATCTAGATACAAAAACTTGTATATAAATATTTATGCATGTGTGTCTTTGCATAGAGCATGCACATATTAATTCAAAGCACAATGCAAGTGAGTGTGGGGTGAAGTGGAGCGGTGTATATGAGTTTATTTATATTTAGATATAATTCTCTCAGAAAATTAACAACATTCGCTGCTTTGATTTATCGCCTTAAACGGAAGTTCTATTCTTGTTGTTGTTGTTGTCATTGTTCTGGTTCTTTGATTATATTTTGCTATTATTATTATTTTTGGTAGTTAAGCAGTTTATGTTTAACTTTTCGCTTGGTTGCCATTTGGCAGCTTTGTTTTGTTGTTGTTTTGTTGGTTGCTCAAACCGAAATCTAGATTTGCACATAAAAAGACATTGATTTTACTTTTAATTAAGCTGTATTTTATGTTGTAAATAGCTTTTAGTTGCAAATGGAAAGGAGAATTTACGAAAATTTGAGTACTTAAAAGTTTATGTTTGTCGATGCTTTTGTTGCTTCTCGGTTTTATGTAAAACTAAATGTAAAAGTCATGTTTCTTACACTTAGTGCAATGCTTTCAATGAACAGCTCAACCAGCTTTCAACCTGCCACAATGTCCCATTTTAAAGAAGCACATGGAAGACAGAAGCCACAGCTGTTTTGGATAACCTTGGTGAATTCGTTGTTTGACGGACAGCGACTAGGTTTAAGAATTTAGCTAACCATCCATAAACAATTGTTTTTGATGACGCTTTTTTGCTAAAAGTCCGATTTAGTTATGGGGTTTTCTAATTAGTTTGAGTGAATCTTGAATATTTAATTCTATAACTCGCAACCCAATGGGAATTTTCTTTTTCTTATTATATTTAATAAATAGAAGAAAAGAAGAAAAAAACGTTAACTTCGGTAGCACCAAAGCTCAAATACCCTCCACACGAAACTTTAATTAGTTCATGTATGATCAACATTGACGCAGATTATATTACGCAAAGAGGTTGGGTGCGGACAACTTATGTTGGGGCTCAAATAAGGCGCATATATGTAAGCTAAAAAAGCATATAAAACAATCATTTTCTTGAAAAAAATAAAGAAAATGTAAGTTGAGTATGTAAGGGGTCTGTAAGTTATAAAAGGGCCGATCCTTGTCATAACGGTAGCATATTTATAGGATGACACTAAAAGTGATTTTACCCAAATTGGAGTGAATATATTCATAAATAAGAAATATTTTCATCCAAAAAATTCGAAATGGGCGCTAGGTTTGCATGAAAGCTATACTTAAAAGTGGGTGTGGTATCGTTCTTTTGATATTGGATGCCTTCAGAAATGTTTTTACCCAATCTGTAGTAAAACCATTTAAAAATAATAACTTATTTTATACAAAAAATGTTATAAGTGGCACCTTGGTTTTGACAAACAAACTGCCTAGGATCACAAGAAGGTCGGACGGACGGACAGGCAGACGGACAGGGCTAAATCGATTCGTCTCGTCGAGCTGATCAGTAATATATCGTATATACTATGAGTGGCGGTTATAAAAATGAAAAACAAACTTATACAAAAAACTCCATCTTGTGCCTCAAAATTGCAAACAATCCAAACCCCAATTGTGGTTTTTTATAGCAGCAATAATGGAAATTTTTCAATATTTTTGCGATTTTGAAACATTAGATGCCATTTTTAATATCAGATGGTTTTACATTCTTTTTCATCTATTTTGTACCTAAACTTATGTTAAAGATTGCGAAGTTAAATTCAAGTTTTACTCTAAATATAATAATTCTAGAAAAAATGGAGTTTGGCTTTTTTTCGGTAAGTACTTTTAGAAACCTCAGAAGTTGAGAGTTCTTCAAAATAACTATTTTTTATGCCCTGTACCCAAAGGTTAAAAGGGTATATTAAGTTTTGTGCGAATGTATGTAACAGGCAGAAGGAGGCAAATAGACCTCATAATGTATATATATTCTTGATCAGCATTGGAATGGGAGTCGAACTAGCTATGTCTGTCTTTCTCTCCGTCCGTCCTGTTGTCTGCCGTATGAGAGAGATTATCTCGGAGACTATAAAAGATAGGGCCATCATATTTGAAAATTAGACTCTCCTAATCCGTCAAGTATTCACTTGCAAACGGTTTTTCTCTAGACCCATTTTAAGAGGTACACCCCATACAAATGTACCCCAACATTTTGGGATTTGCATAAAAACGTCATTGTGTTTTATTCTAGGAAGTTTAAATTTAGTATATGTTGTGTCTATGATAGTTTCAATAAAATATCCCAATATGGGTAGGACCAACAAATTTTTAGGTATAGCCCCATACAAACTTACCCCAAAATTTTGGGTTTTTGCATAAAAAAAACGTCTTTGTTTTTATTCTAGCAAGTTCAAATTTAGTAAAAGTTATGTCTATGATAGTCCCAATAAAATATCCAAATATGGGTAGGACCAACAAATTTTTAGGTATAGCCCCCATACAAATTTGCCCCCAAAATTTTGGGTTTTTGCATAAAAACGTCATTGTTTTTTATTCTAGGAAGTTCAAATTTAGTATAAATTATTTCTATGATAGTCCCAATGAAATATCCCAATATGGGTGGGACCAACCAGGTTTACAGGTATAGCCCCCAATACAAAGATATACCCGACTTTTTAAATTTTTGTATTAAAAAATTCTATTCAATGAGGTATGGTAGTAAAATATAACCAATCTTAAGGTTCATATACATTAGGTACATGGTTTCTTGCAGTCGAGCATACTCGACTTCAGCGTTCTTTCTTGTTTACTCTTGAAAAGAATGTTAAATAAATCGTCGATCCCTATATAAGCCTATATACACGGTGCTCTGGAAGCTCAGATATGTTTTACAAAAATTCCGAAAGAAACTGCAAGGAATAGCTAAAGCTCATAACTCAAACGAGATTAGAAGATACAGTCTTAAAAAGAAATGTACTAAAATACATTAGCTACTCGTTCAGGTATTGATTTATAGCTCTTTGTACATGCAAAGTGTACCCATAAAACTATTTGAAAAAAATTTAACTTAATTTTAAAAATCGAAGAGATAGAAGTTTCATTCTGCATAAAAAAATTTGACAACAGACTCAATTTTATTTCTCTCTGATTAAACGACGTAACTCAATATCTAGAAGTGATATAACTTATCCAATTCGGGAGAAAAGTAGTTTATCTTTTTTGCTAAATATTTTGTGAACAACGCAAGTTTCTTTGTCTTCCAGATTTAAAGTTGTTGCGATAAACGGATATCAGATCATTTGGAAGGTTTGAGAAGAATAGCTACAGATCAAAATATAGGTGAGATAGAAAGTTACAATTTTTAAAGGAAATCTACATTAATGCTTTGAATACAATTTTTGTGAAGATCATAACTTTCTATCTTCCCTAAGTTCTTATTATACTTTATAGTGTCTGTAATAATAGTTTAAAAAATAAACTAAACATGGATCATTGACCCCTACCTACCTCCATTACGAAGTTTCGTGTGACGGGTATTTACGCTTCGGTTCTATCGAAGTTTTTCTTTATTTTAATTTTTTACTTTCTGCTCATTTTACTTTGATAATCTATTCATTATATTTGATACGATTTTAAGTCTCGGTTTCTGGTTTTCTATATCGATAAGCCTAGACGGCAGCTTTCCGCAGCTACTAAATACATTTATTTTATTTTTATTATTTTTATTTTTTTTTTTAATCTTAAACTGATTTCCATAGAAAACAAACAATTTAAAACATTTGAAGCATGACTCAAAAAGCATGCCCCATGTAAGTGTTCATTAAATGAAATTAGACGATAACCTTTAGTTTGACACTTGTTTAAATACAGTTCAAGTTCAGATTGTGTCTTTCCGCTGATATATATAGCTACACATATTTATTCATTTCGAAAATTGTTGTAAATATTTTTTTTTTAATATTAATTAAAATACAATTATCAAACTGAAAGATAAATTCAGAACGAGTGTTAATGAACTTTTCAGAATAGAGAAACAAAACAACAATATATATAATACAAAAATATATTTATTAATGATAATAAATTTTCTTATTTTCAGATAATTTCGAACTTTATTGTGGTGCACATTAATAAATAAAACAAAAAATCAGAAAATGGTGAGTAAATTATATTTTATTACATTTAATTCGTACAGAATTTTACAATAATAAATCATTACAAAATAAGCAACACAATACAACAGAAAACCAAATCCCAGTCGTTTGATCAGTAAAGTAAAACTGAAATTATACTAAAAAACTACATCAACATCAACACACAATTACATAAAATTTACATGAAATTATATATTTGGCACTTGAGAAATTTTTCATGTCAAAAATCTCTCGAGATCTAAACAACTTTGAACTGTTGTGTGTGTGTGTGTGTGAGCCGAGTTGCCATAATTCTTAATTTATGCGCATCCCTAAAATGTGTATTTGTGTGTGTGTCGCATTTTCATGCAAATTAAAATAATATTTACAAAAAAAAATAAAGATGAACGGAAGATCCTCGCGTTATACTTCACTGCAATGGATTGTGTGCTGTGCTCAGCTTTTGAAGTATTCACAAAAGTTTCTGTTTTTTGTTTCATTCCCTAAAGAACTTTTGTTGCCATTTTGACCACTTAATACACAATGAAAAATGTTTAAATGTAACCAGGACAATAGGACGCTCACAGCTCACAGCTCACAGCGGAACACTTTTGCAGTGAATGAAAAGTGAGAGAAGTCGTTTAAGTGGCAAAGGAACAAGCAGCAGCATGCTCCGAGCGAATGAGAACCCATTTATGCATACCACTTGAATACAATTCTACATGCAGTGTGGGCAAATGGGTGGGGGTGAGTGTGAGTGAGTTGTCATGGAATCGTGTGAAGTGTAGTAGTCGTGAATAAGAGATATTTTTCATGCAATTTATATTCGACACTTCTGCATTCGAAGTGGGTCAGTCCTTTAGATTTTGTTTTTATTTTTATTTTATTTTATTATATATATTTTTTTTATGAAAACAAATTCACTTTTGTTGCTATGAGTTGCCACTTGATGCGGAAAGTGGTAGAGTGAGTGTTGCCACAATGTTTATTGTTAATTGTTTTTGAAATTTTATTTGACTTTTATATATTTTTGTTTTCTTTTTATGCTAAAGTAATTGAAAAGAAATATATTTTTAAAAACTTTTCAAGCAATTTCAAATGAATATAAACGAGATATGAACGGAAGTAGCTGTACGAAAAAAAATTGTAGTTGCTTCACGGAGCTGTCTTAGACGTCATAAATGTTGCTGGTTGTACTTTGTCATCTTAAGCAGTTCTTAGCAGTGGCGCTGTTATTAATTATTGTTCGACACAATTAGACAAATTTTGTTTCTTAAGTATATTGAAAAACTAAAATTTAATAAGTTAGAATATTCTTAATTTACTTAAAGTACTCCAACTAAATAATTTCAATTTTTAAATATTATTTTAAATTGTTAGAATATTCAAGATTATTAATATTCTTAGCACAATGTAAACTTATATATTGGGTTTATACACGCATCCAACTCATTATAGAAACAAAAATATTCCCGTTTCCGTATCGAAAGTTATGTATCTAGTCTGATATACATTTTGATTTGACTTGCTAAGTGTAACCATGATGCGATTATAAAAGTGTCGTATTCCACCACTATCTCTTTCTATTTTGTTTACTTATTTTGTTGAGATTTAGTAAAAGAGTAGTAGAAAATATGTTCTAAAACTCTACGAAGCTAGAAAACAAAACTTATTATATTATATATACATATATAAATTATTAGGGCATTCACAAAAGCCTGTGTATCAGAAGAAATTAATATTGCAGAAACTTTGCAAAACCAATTTACTTAGAAGGCATTTGCAGATATTTCTGCAGCCCCAGACTAGCAGAAAATTCTACTGATATTCTGTATAAACAGTGTGGCTGTGATATAAATTTTTATAAATAATGACAACTCTGTATTACGACAATTTGTACAGGCAATGGCCAGGAGAGTGGAAGTGAGATAGCAACACTATCGATTTTAGAATTTTGCAAAAGAGCACTATGATTTAATTATGTTTATGTTCAAATTTAATTAAACTAGAGATTTTCTATTGAATGAAATTCAACAATTTATCATGATTAAATGCTGTTATGAGTTTTTGGAATGATATCCGCACACATTCAATTTTGCTGCTCATGGATGACAACTCAGTTTAGCATCTTATTAAGCACATTAGTTTTCCGCAGTTTTTGCAAACAATATAACTAGTGGAACACTTGTTCCAACTAGACGGAACGGAAAGTAAAGACCTTACAGGCAAAATTTACCATGCCAGACCCGATCAAACACTAGGTATAGCGCCCATACAAAGATATACCCGATTTTTTAAGTTTTTTGTATGAAAATTCAATTCATTGATGTATGGTAGTAAAATAGAACCTATCTTAAAGTTCATAAAGATTGGGTACAGAGTATCTTGCAGTATTGTTATACCCCGCCACACATAGTGTGAAGGGTATATTCAGTTTGTCTGAAAGTTTGTAACGCATTGAAGGAGACGTCGTAGACCCCATAAAAGTATATATATTCTTGATCAGCTCGACGAGACGAATCGATCTAGCCATGTCCGTCTGTCCGTCTGTCTGTCCGTCTGTATATTTCTAAGCATCTTTTTCGTTGAAGATATAAAGATATTAAGCTGAAATTTGCCACGCCCATTTTTTGGTATAGCCCCCATACAAACTTTCCGACCATTTTCGATTTTTTGTATGAAAATGGTTATTATTTATTCATGTATTTACTCCATATTGGGTAAAAACTCTTCCAATATCATGGTGCCACGCCCATTTTCAGGTGTTTCTTGCATACAACCTTACCGCCCATTTCCATATATTTTCGAGAAATATGTTGTTATACATATCTGTATTTTTAGCTCAAAATTTGAAATTAATATTGTGTGCAAACTTGGGTGACCACTGATGATTACACATAAACTCTTAAAAGATTTGTGTGACGGGTATTTAAGCTTCGGTTCTACCGAAGTTAACGTTTTTCTTGTTTTTACTATAAGATTTCCGAGCTCGATTTTTGTCATTTTTGTCGCACAATTTTATGATTACGGGAACATCGCAGTATCTATCTTTTAAACTCTTCAAGATAAAATGCAGCTCTAACGACTCTCCTCTGCTTTTTCTTGAAAATATTGACTGTTGAAAATATTTTGCTACTTTATTTGTCTATTTCATTTACATCACAGATTCTGATCTTTCGTTTCTTTAAATGCTTCTATACAGAGTCATTGCTATTTTTGTTCTTTGCCTACAAAGCAACAACACTTATATCTGTATAAATATGCTTGGTGCCTTACAAAATCAAATGTTCGTGAAATGAAGACTTCTTTTTAATGTATTAGTGTATGCTTTTCCTCTTCCTCCTCCGTAGTAACTCATACCCATTACTGATTTACAGCTTTCCATATAGTACTGTTTGCTCTGTTAATTTCTTTTAAAATTTTTCAAAATTTCATTATCAATTCAAAGCAAATTTAAAAATTTCCAAATAAACCATTCAAGCAACTTTAACTTCAAACGCATTATTTTACACAATCAATTCATAATTATTTCAATTCAAACAAATTCTGCACACCATTGGCCCTATTCAACTTTTAGGTGCAGTCCTGCTGTGTTTGCTTAATTAATATTTGTCTTTGTAATTTTATAAAAGACTTCAAATACAGCAGATGACAGCACTAACATTTCTTATGCTGCGTAATTTCTAAGTCTCATTACATTTTATCAAATAAATACTACGATAGAAGTCTGTCTAGACAATTACGTCCGTATTTACGCTTCGTCTAGTTTCAATTTCTTGTGTTTTGCTTGCGCGCACCATGCACAATATCTTCCATACACATACATATATATTGTTCTGTATTTAAGTTGTTGCTCCTTTGTTGTGGTTGTTGTTCTTGTTGTTATTTATATATTGACCAAATTTCAAGTTTCCAAGCTATTAGATTCGTTGCGTTTTGTGGTTTATACGCAACTCTTGTGGTCATTCAATGTGGCCAATTAATTTTCATTTGAAATGTAATGCCAAAATTTAATAATAATTATTAATTATTTGTTGTTGTTCTTGTTTAGCAGCTAATCAGTTGTATTTGTTTTATATATTTAAGGCAGAATTTGTTGCTGCTGTTGTCATATCATGAATGCTTTTCAACTATAATGCAGGTCTGGCTCAATGATCAACAAAAATAAATTAGATTAGAATGATGTACTTTAATTAGACTAATTATTTAGGCAGAAACTAAATAGTGATAATTGGCTTTAATTGGATAAAATTATGAATTTTTAATTTTGATTTTATATTTCATTTATTTTTATGTAACCTGACATAAGATTATGTATTTGCATTGCTCAGCTTGATTATATTTTATGTTGATGAGAAAATAGTAAAATGGCAAGCAATTCAGTTAGTCAGTCACTCACTAAGTCAGTCACCTTATGCGCCAGAAGCTTTTATGCTTAAAAATACAATAGCAACTCTAATAAATTGACACATTTGTACGCAATATTCTGTCGCAGGATAAAACAGGGATGCGTGCGTCTGTATCTATTTGGCTTTAGAAGTGTTGTTACCTTATTATGCGAATATATAAGTAAAAAGAAAATAAATGTATATATATTTTTAAACTTTATATACAAAAGGATGTGCTGCCATTTCGAGTTAACGAAGCGCACATGAGCACCGTCATAATTTTGCGATTTTTATTTATAGCATAATTTTAGGTGTTGCTGCACAATAAAAAAGGGCTAAATTTATGAAATCCGGATAAATTAGTATATACGGTGGCGTATTGTATGCATAAAAGTAGCGCATAAATTGTGGTAATTGTGTAAATTTAATTAGCTTTAAGCGCTAAACTGTAAATTTCCGCTAATTATTTACACGCTGTAAAAAAAGAGTATTGCATATTTCTGGGCTATTTAGCTGGGTAATAAAATTAGGCGGTTTACGTTTGTGTGTTTTGCATTGTTTTTTTTTAGAGATAAAACTTTGCTTTTATTTGTTGATTTTTTATTTTCACATAAAGACCATCCTTAGTGCTTATATAGGGCGCTGGTTGATGTACAATTTCCGGTATTTTCGTTTGAAGTTTAAGTTCAAGATCAAAATTATGCAGCAATTTAAGTAAAGCCAGCTTGATGACAATTTTAGAGAAGTTTTGTGCTAAAAAAGTTGATTTAATTAAAAATTTGTTATAAATTAGTAATAATAGGGACTAGCATACCAATACATTGTGCACCGCCAAGTCCAAAGCCCAGAAATGCTTGCTTTAGCTGCTCACTTTGTTTATTCAGAAAACGCGTTGGCTTATATTTCATGGGATCTGCAAAATATTTTTCATCGCGTTGTATCGCTAGTACTGGTACCATTATTGTTTTACCCTCTACAATGGTGTAACGACTATTCGGCAGCGTATAACTTTTGCGACAGACACGTTCAATAATTGGAATTGGTGGATATTTGCGTAGCGTTTCTGTAAAATAACAAAAATTACAAAATACGTTCAGGGCTGCGAAATTGTTAAAAAAAAAAACGATGGATTGTGTTTAAAAATTGTTAAAGACTGCTGCTACTGTTAAATAACACAAGCTGTTATTTAACAGGAGCAGCATTACAGCTACTTAAAAAAGTGTCTTACTCATTTACTCAAACCGCTACTTGCTCTCTAATGTGTTGTGACGGATAAATGTTTCGTACATGGTCACAAAATGGTTCCGATTTTGGTTACAAATCGTCAAAGACATTTTTGAAATAGCTTTACAGCTTTTACAGTAGCTTATTAATAGCTGTTATTTAACAGTAGCAGTATTGCAGTTACTTTAAAAAGTCACTGTCTTATCAAGTTGGTCTCTTACTATAAATTTGTTTGGTTAAAACTTACCCATAATGCACATATCCATATATTTCATTGAGTCCAAATGTTCTATTGTCAATTGTATCGGTTGTTCACCATATAAATTTTTAATTTCAGCGCGTATCTTCTCGAGTATCAAAGGCTCATTGAGTATTTCATAGAGTGTTAATGTTGCTGTTGCTGCTATAGTATCCAAAGACATCTTAAGCAATTCCTCTGCAACTTTAGCAATATGCTTAACCGAAAGTAGCTTATCGTGTTCTATAATTTAAAGTTGATTTAAACATATAAATTTTTAAAGGTTCTGCTGCATTCTAACTTGCTTGCTTACCATAAATATTTTCAATATGCCAATTGAATTTTGTTGCATTATTATTGGACAACAGCTCATTACCATTACGAAATTTAATTAATAATTGTAATATATCCTTACGTACAATGCTATTCATTTCACGTTCTTCAATGGAGTTCTTAATGAGATCACGTAATCTATAGGTGAGCGAAGATTTCTTAGGCAAACGGCTGAGTGTGCTGTGGTATAAATTTAAATTATTAAAAAAAAAAAACTAATTAAATTAAATTCTTTAACTTACAATGACTGTATGCTCGATTGTTGTGCATCACGTTCAACATATTTGGTTAGCACATGCTCCTGCTGCTCAAAGTTATTCACATCCTGTCCATAGACTAAATTACCAATAATATTGATGGCATAACTAAAAAAAATGGACAATCTTTAAGATACTTTTTGCATTTAAACCCTTCTTGTATACTTACACACGCATTAAATGCTGCATATCCAGCTGCACTGCATTGCCATTTTGACCAATAAGTTCCTCTAAATGTTCTATTAGATTATCACCAACTTTTGTCATATTACGATACATGCTCTCCAAATGTTGACGACTGAATATGGGCGCAATTTTTTCTAAAATATTAAAACGTCGATAACCTTTTACATGATCCCATTTGATGCCATTGAAATGTCCATTGGATTGTTCCAAGATCGTATGTGCCAATTTGATGTCGCGCACTAGAAGTATGGGACGAAAAAAACAGTAGATGCCCCATAATTGTTCGCGTCCAGCGCGATAAGCTTCACAAATGGCTGTGACATGACGAAATTCGCGTCGATAAACCTGATTTAGGAACTGCCATGAAATGACGGTACGTTCGCTTGGGAATCCTTTGCGCTTCCAATGCGTGTAGACGTGACGTACATATAAAAATGTCAGCGAATAGAGCAAGATTGGTAGAAGCAGCCACATTTTATGTCGAATCGATCAGTATTTTTTTTTTTTTTTTTTGGTAAATATAATTTCGTCGTTGCTATCTGTCGTTGCGGCTGCTGCTGCTGCTTGAGATAGTAAGATTTTTTTTTTTGATGATGTTGATGATGATGAGAATGTTGCTGATACCTTAAGGCAGTTTGTTGTCAAGCTGCGTGCGCGCGTCTCGGTGTTTTATGTTTCAGATGCGTCTGAAGACTGTTTCGTTTGCAGTTTAGTTTGCAGTTTTTAGTATAAAATAAAATATATATATTTAGTTTATTGTAGTTTTGTTTTTGTTTTCGGTAATTACTCACATGTGCATCAAAATTCCAGGCTTGGCTTTTATCTTTTTTTTTTTGTTAATAATTTTTTTTTGTATCTTTTGCTTATTCCTTTTTAGTCCTTTTTTGCTTATATTTGTATCTAGATACTTTATCGTAATGTGCGCACATTAAGGTGTCTGCTGCGTTTGGTCTTTCCCCTTTTTTTGTCTCTTTTGCACCTTCGATTTGTATTTTGTATGTAATTTTTACTACTTTATTTTTGCCATTCTTACAGCGCTGGCGTTCGTTGAAGTTGTTGTCTCAGCGTTTAGCTCTGTTTTCGAAATGTGAAGCTGTGCTTCGCATCATGCGCTACTATCTCTGTTTTGTTTTTGTTTTTTTTTTTTTTTTGTTGTTTTTTTTTTTGTAGTTTCTTAACACAAATCGTTTGATCTCTCTTATATTTTGTCTCTTTTACGCTTTTGAACTCATTTACTGATAAAGACGCCGGCAACAGAGATAGAAATATTTTTTTTTTTTGTTTTTTTTTTGAGACGGCGACGCTGTTGCTGATAATTTATTCTATTCGAGAGTAGACGTATTATTATCAGAAAAAACATTTTGTTTTGTTTTTGTAAAAATCAATTTTAGGTTTCTGTTTTTGTTATTATTTCTTTATTTACTGTATATGCATAAAAACAAACTATTATCTCCCAATTTAAATGAAAGTTTGGCTTTATAAAAATCGAAATGTTAAATTGTTTTCAAGTTCTCTTTTTTTTTTTACCCGCCACACATAGTGTGAAGGGTATTATCAGTTTGTCGGAAAGTTTGTAACGCATTAAAGGAGGCATCGGAGACCCCATAAAGTATATATATTATTGATCAGCTCGACGAGACGAATCGATCTAGCCATGTCCATCTGTCCGTCCGTCCGTCTGTCTGTCTGTTGCAATGAGTTTTTCTCGGAAAGTTTTAAAGATATTGACCTGAAACTTTAAACTTAAGCTTTTTGTGTTGCTAGGCAGTTTGTATGGCAGAACCAAGGTGCCACGCCCACTTTTAGATATAGCCCCCATACAAACTTACCATTTTTTTTCGATTTTTTGGTCTGAAAATTGTTATTATTTATGAATGTTTTGACTACGAATCGGGTAAAAACACTTCTAATCCAATATCCATCCATCCAATATCAGAAGAAAGGTACCACGCCCATTTTTAGATATAGCCCCCATGCAAATTTACCATTCTTTTCGATTTTTTTGTATGAAAATTGTTATTATTTGCAAATGTATTTACTACAAATATAGGTAAAAGCACTTCTAATGACATCCAATTTCAAAAGAAAGGTGCCACGCCCATTTTTTGATATGGCCCCCATACAAACCAAGCACCCATTTTTCAGATTTTGTAGGAAAATAGTTCTTATTTATGGATATATTCACTCCAATCTGTGTAAAATCACTTCTACTGTTATCCTATGAATATTCTATCGATATGACAAGGATCGGGCCACTATAACATATAGTCCCATACAAACTCACCTTCTATTTTTTTATTTTTTCAAGAAAATGAATAAAGTTACGTGTGGTGGGTATTTGAGCTTCGGTGCTTCCGAAGTTAACGTTCTTGCTTGTTTTAAATTACATTTTAAATGTTGCATTATGTTGTTCTCAATTTCGATTCCGCAGCATTTGTAGAATTTATAAATGATATCAAGTGAATTAAAGAAATATTAATTGAACTTTGTTTAATTTAAACTTGCAGAAAACGAATTTAGTGACATGTTTATCAGCTATGCTCTCGTAAACGTAAAAATTATGCGTTTTTGCGATTTAGTCAATTCGTACGATTTCAAATTATTTGTATTCCGGCAATCGCAAAAATAATGTTTCTTTTGCAAAACGTTAATTTGAATTGTACATAACCAAAAATGCTATCGGTTACAAATTAAAATGTTATCGATCTAACTAAATCGATGGTTTGAATAAATTTTATGCTGTTTAAATTTAGGTGGTAGTAGAAAATATTTATTTAAAATTCGAACTCAGATTTAATCACATTAAAAGCACAAATTTAAACTCTTTAAACATCACAAGAATAAAAAAAAATCGAAACAAGCTTTTTTATGTAATATACTAGCTGTACCCTGCCACGCCTTGCTATGACATTTTGTGGTTGCATGTATAAATGATGAATACACAAAGCATAAGTTACATATGCATTTAATTTTGTAACACTTGCGGGTATACAATGTTCTTTGTCTTTCCGTTCTCGGCATAAATGTAGAGGTTCTCTGGCTTACCTACCCGGGAATACGCAACATACAATTGTCCGTGTGAGAAGCAATTCGCACCTAAATCTAAGCCACATATTTAAAAAGATTGGCTCTGAGCTTTATTTAATCTCTTAAATTGAAAAGGTGTATCGGTTGGAATTATGGGAATTCATGGAATGAGCTCTGTCAATATTGTTGCTTCTACTATATTGTTCATCAGATTCCTTGCTTCTAGTCGCGTGCCGTCGCAGAGTATCGTTTGATTGATATTCCGCAACAGGATAACTGGCACACCTATCTTCAATTTCAGTATGTGTGGTGGCATCCCCGGCAGATCGAGTTAATTCAAAAACTCCGTTGGGTAATTGACGGCTTCCTCTTTTGTTTCAATATTAAATATAACCTATACCAAAAATCCGATCGGGAACATGCAATGCCTCGTGCCACGTGGTTCACATGTGACTGCGGTTGCCCTTGGTAACACTCGCAAGTGTTGAGCTGACGACCTGCAGGTGGCGCAGCAGTTTTGGCATGGGGAAACGCGAAAAAATCAGATATATTTGCAAATGCAGATATGTTATCAACATAAAAAGTAGATAAAAACCGAGTCCGAACCTCAACACATATTGTGTCAAAATTTGGGCTTAAACGGCTCAGAACTTTTCAAGTCTATAAGCCTCGTATATACGAACAGAGCATTATTATATATATAGATTATTTATGAAATCGGATATATTTTACGATTTGCACCAAAATTTTCGATTCAAGAAGTAAATCGCAGAATTTTTACAATTACGATTTCGGGAACATGGCTGTATATTAAGAAAACTTTGTCACAATAAAAAAAATAATAAATCAATCATGTACTTACAATCATAATGACAAAAACTTTGCGATATACTTTTGAAATCGCAAACTTTGGTGCTCTGACATACGCAAATCGCTAAACTTTTGCGATTTCAAATCGGCAGAACTTAGGAAAGTCAAATGAAAAGTAATTGCAATATATACAAAAAAGAAAAGATCTCTTAAAATATTTGTTTTTAAATGAAATGTAACTTATTGTGAATGAAACATAACTTGCATTTGATGGAACATGGTCAATTTGAATTCGTACGAATTTACTTAATTCACATTTCGCAAATTTGACTTCGGAAACAAGGCGAAGAATTAATGAATTTATATCAGCTTTTATGCAACTTTTCAGAACATTCTTCATCATTTCCGCTTATGATATGTTTATAATTAAAGTAATCGCAAACCGGTTGGTATCAAATCTCTTTTGTCACTTAAAATGTTCGGTTTCTGGTGCATACCCATTTTTTCAGAACTGTTTTGATTAATGGTTCGGAGTAAACATTCAAAAACCTCGGTTCGAAACCGGTTTGCTGCACTAAGCGATCCTCATTGCTTAGTTTCAACTGAAAGCCATATAAGCACAAACTTTACGTCAGTCACAACAAATAACACCATCTCCCATTATCGGCGACTACTAGCACCGCCATAGTTTCCATGCCAAAACGTTAAATTTCCACTTGTATTTTTGTTAAACTAAATTAGAATTTTTATTGAACTAAACGCTAAACAATTTACATTAAACTTAAAATTTTTTCTTGCTTAGACGCAACTTGAGACCATCTTTAGGTACATTAACTACTCCTGAATCAAAAACAAACTCGATTTCCTTAAGTGGATTCGGCGCTATATCGAAGTTAGCTATAATCTTAGCAAGTGCAACCTTTGTGTTAACTTTACCCATGCGTAGAGCTGTAAATGAAAATATTTTGAGAATATATATAAATAAAATTAAATAATATTAAATATATTTATTAAACTTACCTATACAATGTCTGGGTCCCTCACCAAAAGGCAAATAAGCTGTTGGATTATAATTCATAATTTCTGGATCAAAACGATCTGGATCGTATTTCTCTGGATTTGGAAAATATTCAGGATCACGTTGCATAGCATGCAATGAGATAATAATCGGTGTGCCTTTCTTTATTTTATAAGGTGTATCGGGTACATCATAGTCCTGTGTGCATTCACGATTAAGAAACGGTAGACCCGGATATTTGCGTATGGTTTCTGAATGTTTTGTAAAAGATTTCTTTATTTAATATGTTTTTTTTTTTTTTTTTTTTTTAATAAATTACACTTACCCAGCACACACCATTCCAAGAACTTAAAGTCTTGTATAGCATCATAGGTATATTTATCATTTGGCTTAAGATTATGTTTCTCCAAGACTTGTTTAACTTCTTCCTGTGCACGTTTCAAGAGATCTGGATACATAGATAACTCATAAAGCGTAAACGCTGAAGTACCCGCTGTAGTCTCTGAACCGGCAATATAGAAGAGAAACGTTTGCGCTGTAAGCATATCAATTGACATGGATTTCAAATTCTCCGCAGCAGTTTCAATATTCCAATTGGCATCATCGTCATCACCAATTTTGCCGCTATTGCGTAATCTCAGAAGTAATTGAAACATATCTTTGCGTACAACTTTTGTCTGTTCACGATACTCGACATTGCGTCTGACAACCTCGCGCAGACGTTGTAAATTTGGATCTTTATAGCCAAGACGCACCAATAGGCTACATATGCTGCATAGAGGAGTAGTGTAACGTCTTAATCGCCTTAATTTTTTTTAGACCAATAAAAAAGTGTTACTTACGGTGGACATATAAAAGTTGATACATTATTTATATCTGTTAATATGCTGCGACTCTTAAAGAACGAATTGCTGATATCACGGAATTCATTATTCGGATTAGCAAAACTATCTAAATCTAAACCAAATATTACGGAAGCTATAATATCGATAGCATAACTGAAATTAAATACGTATAAAAAATAAAACTTTAAAATCATTTCAATTGCATTTTTTTTCTTAAGACTTACGTCGTCAGTATATCTTTCATTTCAAAATTTCACCCTCCGGTTTCTCAGCTATTGCGCCATTCAAGTGATTCACCAATTTATCGCCCACTTCGTCAATTGTATCGAACATGCCCTTCAGTTTACCCGATGTAAATGAGGGCGTTAATTTGTTGCGCAGTGTACGCCAGTGCTGACCGCGCAAATTAAATAGACTCGCATTGATTTCATCACGTTTCTCATCCACATAGATGCCACGATCGTGAAAACTCGAAAAATCCGCAATTAGAATTTTACGCGCTAATTCCGCATCACGTACAAGTATTGCAGGGCGAAAGAACATATAGATTCCAACAATTTTCTCCGTAAAACTCATATGCACATCGCTTAGTACTAGACCCAAAGAACGTTCCTGACGTCGCACCGGATCGAGCGTTCCGAAGGGTATCACAGGTTTAGCATTTGGTATTCCCTCGCGTTCCCAATGCGTATAAACGCGTTTTATAAAGTAATAAATTAGTGTGGCGCATAACACCAATAATATTAGCCACATTTTATAAATTTAAAAAAAAAAAAAAATAATATTTTTAAATTATTTTTAAACAAAAATTTGCTTTACCGGGCGTCGTCAGTACGCTTCTAAGTCTCGCCGTGTACTATTTTAGCGTCTATAAAATTTTGTTTCAATAAAATATCTACGCAGTTACGAAGTTGGCAAACAAAAACTGGACAAGTTTATCTCTCAAAAACTGGGTGCCGTAAATATTTTGATAAGCTACGCGAGTTTTTTTTTTGCTATGTCATTCTAGCTTGCGATTGCCGGCATTCTAAGAAAAATATGTATTCAAAATCGTTTTTGTTTTGTTTTTACGACACCCTATAGCGAGCTAAAATGATTAGTATGCAACAGCGAGTGCTATTTTTAAAGTCCAAACAAATAAAAAACATATTTTCCTTAACTACACAAAATTGAATTTAATTGTTTATTTAAACACTGAGAAAAAATTTCTAGTTTTTAAAAAATAATTTATTTCGTTTTAACATTTTAAATTATTACACAGTCCAAAATTTTTTGTTAAGGCTTTAAAGTAATATTATCTCGAAATCCATGGGAGTAACTCTGAGCACAACATAGGAATCAGCGTGCCAATATGTAAAATCTGTTCGGTCTTTTGTCTTTCTAAGATCACATTTAAAATTATGAAATAATTAAGGGCTACGATTTTGGTTGTTACAATCATAGGTGCATACTATACTAAATTTTGAGGTTCTAGTTTATGTAATAAAAACGTTTTTAAAACAAAAAATGAAAAATAAATAATGGAGAAAAAATATTAGACGCTACTCCTATAATGAGTTTGGAAAGAATTTATCTTACTTGTGATCTAGAGTTTCAAAATTTCATATTTGGAAGCTTTATACCTCACAGTTTCATCAATTGAATGATTTATTGCGTCATACGAAACAATTAGAATTGATGTTTTTTTTTAAGTGTAATCTATCAAAAGCAATATTGTAAATAAATAAGATTAGTTTGTCGTACTGATAGGCACGCTTGCAATTTTTTTAATCACAATTGCAGTGTGTAAAAGTTATTAGCGAGGGGCGAATAAAAAAAAATAGTGATACTTAAAATAAAGTGGTGATTTTGTAAGATAAGATTTTCCTTGATTGGAATTCGCTGGATACAGATTTCCCTGACAATGTAGTATACGAGCATTGTACTAAGCATTGTTAAAACACTGTTAAATGCTGTGTTAACGCATAACGCTGTAAACTCATAACGCTGTTAACGCGTAGCGTTGTTAACTAATAACGCTGTAAACTCATAACGCTGTTAACTCGTAGCGTTGTTAACAAATACCGCTGTTAACTCATAACACTGTTAACGCGTAGCGCTGTTCTTATAACGCTATTTAATTTATGTATAACGCTGTTAACGCGTAACGGTGCTTACGCTATTATCGAACTTCGGGTAAAAATAAAATTTAGCACACATTAAAAAAGAATACAATAAACCAATGCTGATTAAACTGAATAAACAGATCTAAATTATGTTAGGGTAGGTCGATATACACACGAGTATATTTTAAACTGGTTTACTATCGAAAATACATATTAAATATTAACCTAATTTAAACAGACAGAAAAATATGCAAATAATGCATAAAATATAATGCTTTAGTTTTTTTTAAATAAAAATCAAAAAGGTTAATAAACTTTAAACTATAACATAAGTAGTTATGTGATTTTAATTATTATTTTTATTAATTTTTTTTAATAATCAAAAAATAACTCTGAAACATATGCAATTCTTATTGAACAATTTTTTTAACTTTTCATAAAAACTTAAAAAAATGCGTACACATTGTCCGGCTTTATTAAATCGTTTATTTATTTTTTAAATATAAATAAAATATTTTTTAAAAAAATATTTAAAATCTACGACTTTTTTACGCAATAAAATTCTGCATAATATTTTTTTTATCGCTATTTTAAAACTACGTTGACAAACTACCCAAAGAAAGAAAAAAACTATCACGTTGTAATACCTTCACTTACAATGCCTCAAAAACCACACTCAACTTTCCCATGGTTACCAAAATGCACTTTCGATATGCCTATTTACTTAAATATCAACTGCAAAAAAATAATAAAAAAAAAAACATTGAAGTAAATATTGATGCATGCATACTAACTGTTTCCACGAAAAAAATACCGATTCGATTTGAATATACCTGAAAAAATATATATAAAAAAGTTATCAACGTCAGAGTGATATTTTACACATGGCTTTATAGTAAAAGGCAAAAAGGAAGTTGTTAATCACTCAATTGCACGTGAGCTCAAAAGTGTTAGCATTGCATGCAGCGTATAAAAATTTAAAAAATTTATAAAAAATAAAATTTTTTTTTTTTTAGTTATTTATAAAATTGTATGTTAAATGTAAAATGTGCTGCTCTGGTTATAACATGACGACGAGAAAGACTCACACAGTAGCAAGCATAAAAAAACAGTAACCGGAGGCAATTTTCCAGTGCGCTGCTTTAATTTTTTTTCATTTTTTTTGCTACTTGTATTTAAAATGTTACTGCAAATGTTGCCATAGTTGCCAGAAGGTGTGGAAGTGGTTACGTTGCCAACATACTTGTGCAGCCGATGGCAAACACTTGTTGCACGAAATTCCTTTATTGTGATTATTTTATGCATACAGTCTGGCGTATTAATCTTGTAAAGGAGATATTTGCAAATGGAAGTATCTATTTATGCTATATAGAATTAAAATATACATGGGTAGTTCTATAAGTTTAATATAAAAATAAAAAGTTAAAATTTGGCTTGATTTGATAAGCACTTTCAGAAACTGAAGTCAAAATTAAGATTAAGATTTCCCTATTTTTTTTTTCGATTTTAATGTAGTAGATGCAATTTTTTCATATCAGTTGGTTCCACATTTGTTTTCTTCTATTATAAACCTACATTTTCAAGTTTCACTCAAAATACAAATGCTACAATAAAATGCGAATACGAGCTAAACTAGAGAAACCCAATTGGGATTAGTCTTATCTCAATAAGGACTTTTAGGAACTGAGGTCGAACTTCACAGTGTAATAATATATAACCAGGAATAATTAGCTCGTTTATAGATATATCCCTGACGAACATAATTAAAAGTAAATATGCATTAATAAAAACCTTTTCCATAAAAAACTGGAAAATGAGCGGAAAATTTGTATTGGTGTTATGATATACACTTTACGTATCAAGTAAACATCTTTAAAACTGCTCAAATGTGTCGCATATCGGAAAATAAACAATTAGACGGACGGACAGAATCCGAGAGTGTTTTTACGTGAGAGCCTGTCGTGAAGATTCGAACCCACGGTGCCGAGCACAAGGATTGGTAAACGCCAATCAACGAACCTATAGAGATTGCAACACTCCTTGTTGAAGAGCAAGACCTATCTAACACCTCTGCTGATCTCTGGGTCACAGCACCCGGTTGTAATGGACAACTCCACCCCGAATTTACGAATAAACTCTACCCGCATATGGGCATTAAACCACAGCCACCACGATGCTCCCCGAGGGGCCACACCACTGGTCAGCACGATCAGTAAAGATCGTGGGCCACCTGACCACCCTTGGTACCATATTAGGGATTTTGGTCAGACCTCGTATCCGCCAACCATCCAGCCATTAGGATACTACCAATTTGAGTTCCAAACAACTACTGGCTTGGTGGGCCCCGACGAAATTAATTAAGGTATAACTGTTGTGAATAGCATACAGACCAGTGCAAGAACTTACACGCACATGGGTCATGATTTCCTTACTGGGCAGAGCGAGGCCTATTCAATACCTCTTTCGCCATACAGCGGCCGTTATATGATCGAATCATAACCGTCCGAAGACGGCCAGTTATACCCCCAACAAAATCCCGAGGAACTATAACGAATAGAACTGAGCGCTGAGACCGACCCAGAACTAGACGCCCGTGGTAGCAGAACAAGCCTCTGGTCAAACGGACTGACAGTCAGATAGACATTCCTAAATCGATTAGTTTTGTCGAGTTGATCAAGAATATATATATATATATATATATATATATATATATATATACATATTTATATATATATATATATATATGTATATATATACTATACGTATATATACTTTATAAGATCCCATCGTCTCCTTTACTTGTATATAAAGTACCGTTTTATTGGACCATATACGATAAGGATATAAAAAAATAAAGCCAAAGACTGATACTTCTAGGGCTTCCTAAGCAAACAGGCAGTATAAGCATTCTGTTAGATTCCTACAAAAACAAAAAAAATTAACGAAATGTGAAAATCTGCCCTCTTCTTCATTTCGATTCGGATCAAATTTTCTAGAAACGAAATTTCGATTCCGATCTAAATGAGTTGTCTAAATAAAAAAAAAAAAGGCAAATTACGTTTAGGTAGAAATTACCAATTTGGCCCTTTGGCGTTCAGTATTCGTGTAATATTTTTGCCTGTTTTTCGATAGTTACCAGCTGACTAGGCATCAATCTGACCTCATCTTCCAGTGTTGTGATCCAGGGTGAGCCGAGTTGTTTCACTCTAATTTTGCCGATTACAGGACAGTCGCAGAGTAAGTACTCCAGTAACTCAATTATTACGTTCAAATATTTAGTTTTTTCTTAGTAAAATACTTTTTATTACAGTTTTTATTATTTTTGGAAGACATAAAGGTACTTTCTAGTAAAGCTTCCATGCAGCTGTATAGCGAATTGTTCTTTTTTAAGTTTCTTCCTTAAAATTATCTATTAAGCTAAGCAATAATGAAATGCAAACGACTTTTTCTAGATTTCGACATAACGTATTCAAAATTTTCTGGTTGCTTGGATTACTTTGTTTGAAAATTTTTGAAAATTAATTTTCAAATTTAATAATTCGAAGTTAGAATTACAAATAATTTCATTGTAAAAAATCGATAAATAAATATTTTCTAGTCGAAATGAAAACGATTGATAAACGACTCGAAATGAAAAATACTTTTTTTTTTAAGTAGACTCGAAATATACGATAGAACAGAACAGATTATGTATAATGATTCGCAACAGGTCATGGCAGCCTCTAAAAACACCAGAACATTACTTGAAACATAGTTCCAGCTGACATGAGAGATGGTGTAGCTTCCGGTATATATGCAAATATTTTTACACAAAGCATGAAGTGTATTATCAACTCGGTTTACATTAAACTCCACATATACTTTTCAAAATATACCTTTTTTTTATTATGTTACGCAATTTGCATATTACGTGCATGTTTTCATATATTCATTCATTTATATTATTTTAAAATGCACTTTATGTATATAGAATATCAAAATAGAGTAGGTTAATATTAGTACGAACAAATTAATTAAATTGACTTTTCACACAGTTACACATAAATATAGCAGACTTTTATTGAAGCAGTTTAATTGGTGCATTGCAATTCGTATTCAAATATAAACTATAATAGATATAAAATGTTATTTCTAGCTTAACACTAACAAGCAGAATTGTTAATATGGCAACACTAAATAATCTCTTAAACATTTCGAAATAACAACTTCACATGAAAGCTTCCCACATAAAATTGATTTTTAGCAAGTGTCTCTCACTCTTTACAACATAAAACGACATTTGATGTACACCAAATGCTGACTAATGTCCAATTACTTTAGCAGAAGAAGATACATCTTTCTAACTCGTTCGTAGTTGTTCGTCTTTTCAGTTATTGCCGCCCAAGTATGACTTGTGCTTTTTCAGCAAATATCCATGAGGTTTTGAATGTTGCAATTGAAAATGAGATAATCGACTATAATATTGTAGTAGCATGCATAAAGTCAGAAAGATACACAGATACATTCTACATATGAGTTGAAGATACTTACCACATATATACTTCATTGTTGCAAAGAAGCGCTCAACACATAAATTCTTGCATTGTTAGAAGCGTCACAATCAAGCGCTTACAATGCAGTTTTTTTATTTTCATCTCCTCAAAATAGTAATAGAAAATTTTAATAATAATAAAAAATCTGCAGACACGATTCGTATTAAAGTTTTATAAAAATAGTAGTCATTTCAAAGAACGTTTGGCAAATATTTAAGCGGCAACAATTGCTACATTCATGGCTATAATTTTTCTACTGGACATTGTCATATAAAAATTTTTATTCAAAAGTGGCATTTGAAGTGTTTAAAATGAGTTTTTCATGACCTTCTCAAGAGTGTAGCATTTGATTTAAATTTATGCGATAAATTGAATATTTTGAGTATTATAATTTCAGTTCTTTTAGGTCTTTGGCAAAGGCATACAGACGCATTAGAGAATCTTGAGTTTTATGCAACCATGCTCCCGTAATCGTGAACGCAAAATTTTTGCGATTTACTTTTCAAATCGTAAATTTTGGTGGTCCGGTAAACTCAAATTATCTCCGTTTTCTAATCGGCAGAATTAGAGTCATTGAAATATAAACGATATTATTATTACTTAAAAAAGATACTCTCGATTTATTAAAAATATTTGGTAAGACCGATAACTTTTCAATTTGTAACCGATAGCAATTTTTTTCATTTACAATGCAAAGAAACAATTTAGAATTGAACCATAACTTTCGCTATTGCCGGAGAACGAGAATTTGAAAGCGTACGAATTTACTAAAATTGTAAATCGCAAAGTTTTGCGGATAGTTTCAGGCGGACAGACTTGATCTTGGCAATACATGTGTATATTTTAAGATTTGGCATTTAATATTTAAAAAATAAGTCAATAATTTATTTGTTTTTTCATTATCGTTGAGTTTGGTAAAAATCCATTCCAAATATGCTGTAATGTTTTCTTTTTCGTTTTTTTTTTTTTTTAAGAAATGTTTCCATTTAATTTGCAAATTATCGCTTTAAATGCAAAAGTCATCGCATTTAGGGTTTACAAAAAAAAAAATACTTCTTTATATTAATTTTTCCGTTTACAGCACTCATATTTATTTTTTATTTTGCAATTTGTACGCAAATTATAGCCTTTCCTTATTTTTGATTAAATTTTACGCTTTGGCAAAATTTGTAATCTGAGACTTTAAATGTTTACTCACTTCATTTCGCTTCAATTTTATTTCCTTTGAATGTTAACAAAAAATTGTATTGTGTTAAATCGGATATGTTTTGATTTTAATTATTGTTTTGAGTTGAATAAGAAATTCGAGAAATCATTCTAAATTTAGATATTTTAATTTTAATGAAGAAAAGAATAAGGAAAAGAAGATACTACTAAAATGTGTGTTTACACTCTATCTTATACATAGACATGAAAATTTCTAAAAAAAAAAAATATCGATTATATGATTATTTGATTATTTGAAAACAAGAACATCACATAGTTTGGTTTGAAAGCTTTTATAATCATTTTTATTAGGAATTGAAAAAGGTTTTTTTTTTTTTTAATTGTTAAAAATTGCAATTTTTCAGATAAATTTGTTTTTAAAAGAAACCTATTTTCTTATTAATGAAAAAAATAAATAAATTTTTTTTTGGAAAATCGTTCCAAATATGCAGTTTTGTTTTACTCGACCAGACCTATAACCCCTACTGTAAGACTTAACAGCTGTTTCAACTTTTTTTTAACAATTAAATTGAAACCTGATAATTTGAATCTACATTTTCTTGGAAAAACACTAAGGAAAGAAGTTGTGGAGATTTGAAATGTGTACGAGTCAAGAACCAACCTTGGTTTTTGTCGACATTTTCATCAAAAATGTGACCTCTTAAAGCTCAGTGTGCCTGACATCGAGCTTCTTTTTGTATCGAGCATTATTCAAATCGGTCCAACCGGTAATCGTAAAAGTGCTTTAAAAATGATTCTACGGTTTCCAACATATTATTTTTGACAATCAGCCATTCTGTGGTGCATCTTCAATATTTAAATATTCGAAATGGAATTTCGTGTCATCCGTTTTTTTTTTTTTTATCAAAAAGAGACTGTAAAATAAAGCGTATTTTATCTGTGCAAGTGTCCATCTTTGACGAGCGACCGAACTTTAAATTGTCAGAACAGTTATTTTAGTACGAAATCTTATTTTTTAGCTTTACCGGTTTGGACTTGTACAAAAATTTATTGAAAAAACTAATATTTTAATTTATAGATTATCTTTTAGTTGAAAGCGGCTTTGCTCGCTTTTTTTTTTTTTTTTTGCTTCTATTTGGGGGCTAAATATTAAATGTTCAAAAATTTGGGTTCAAATTTTCGAAATCCCCTAAACACGACTAAACATCATTCAAATGCGCCCAGTTTCAATCCAAAGATAAGACTTTTTTTCAAGGTTCCCATTAGGCAAAAGGTCAAAATTTTCTAAAATCCCGTTTATGTGCTTACCTGCAATAAAGAAAAAAAAATAAAATTGATCAAAAAATCTATATTGGGTCCACATATGGGTCCCAAGTCCTAATTTCGGAAATCCCTTGAACACCTGAACGCCAAAAATATTTTTTTAATAATATTTTATATGTACGTCTATTCATTCCAAAGATATGGCTTTTCTGGTTTCAAGGCCCCCATTAGACCCAGGGTCAAAATTTTCTAAAATCCCATCTTGCTGTCCACCTGGATTCTAAAAAAATACAAAAATAAATAATCCAAAATATAAACCTTCCTCTTCTATCACTCTATCTATTAAAAAAAAACGAATCAAAATCCGTTACGTAGTCTTAAAGATTTAAGCATACATATGGCTATAGGGACAGAAAAAGCGACTTTGTTTTATACTACACATATGTAGTGATTTTGCTGTACTGATCTATTTTCCGTCTCTATTAGAGTTAAATTTGTATAATATTTTTATTTTTTTGTTAAAATCAATTCAATTATTAGTTGTTCGTTTTTTCTAAAACAAAATATTAACAACAACATTAGCAATGATTCACTGATATTGTATATAGAAACCTAAGTGCAAATTAAAATCAAACAGAATATTGAACAAATTTTTGCATTCATGCATAAAGTGAAGCAAAGTAGTGCGTCATACACAATCGGAATAAACGCTCACATAATACTTGCACACATCAAACAATGCGCAGCTTTGTGCAATATTCTCGACATTATTATTATTATTTTTTCTTTTTTCTTCTACTCAAAACTTATTATTTTGCTCAAATTGAAGTTCATGTGCAAACAGAACAAAAAGCAAACAAATTGTAAAAAAGAAAAAAATAAAAAGAAATATAATAGGAAAAAAAAAATTATGTAAATTACTCATTGAGATTTTTTCACGTACAAGTGCAAAAGCGCGAAACAATGCGATTCTGAATGTGATGACGACGACGACGACAGCAGCGGCGACATGAGAAAATGAATGGAATACATTTTCCTTACATAGTTTTTTTTTTGTTGTTGTTGTTACTAGAAATTTGCATATTGATGTGAAAAATCTGCGAAAAAAATATACAAAAAATATACAAAAAAAAAAAAAACAAATTTTGCACACAAAAATGTAAAAGAACAGAAATAATTTTATGTTCTCATACGTTGCGTATGCGCAATGATGTTGGCGTTGCAATGCAACTAAATGCAATATTTTTTTTTTCTATTTTTTGCAAACAAAACAACGAGAATTGAGAAAGATAAAAGCAAAAAAAAAAATAAATAAATAAATTTACATATAACAAATTTATACAAATTGGTGTATATGAAGAGACGTCAATAAAGTCAAGCGTCACTTCGCATAAATAGCAATTTCCAGGGTTGCAAAAACAAAAGAAGAAAACTAGTTTTCATTGAACTTGTTTATTATATTCTGAATTAAAATGAATCGATTTTCAGTGTTCTACTCGGTCGCAAATATTGGTTTGCTGCCATGCTCCCGTAATCGTAATCGTAAAAAATTAAATCGTAAAATATTTCCGATTTTAAACCGGCAGCATTTGAGTAAGTTGAATGAAATGAAAATGCATAATATTACACAAAGAATATTCTGTCAATTATTTAAAAATTTTTTTTTAGTTTTATTCTGTGTTGTTTATAGAGCTTATCTTTACACTTTTTAGTATTCTTGATTCTGAAATCGAATTTGAAATCAATATTTTCTACTCATATCTTAATTTAAAGAACATAAAATTTAGTCAAAGTGACAACAATTTACAATTTGGTTAGACCGATAACATTTTAATTTGTAACCGATAGCAGTTTGTCATGTACAATGCAAAGAAATGTTTTGGAAACGATTGTCAGAATACGAATAAATTAATGGCGCATTTCCACTGAGCCGCGTTTTGTTATCGCGTTAACAATTTATCGAAAAACGCGGAACGGTGTTTCCATTGCGTTTTAGCGTTAGCGTTCGAGTTAAAACAGCTGATTTTGTTTGTTATGTAGTAAAAAAAAATTGTTCAGTTTAAAATTTTTTTTTTTTTTTTTTGAAATGCAGATTTTTAATATAACGAATGGATGTAGGTGTTGTTCCTTTAGTAACTGCTGTCCAATCCGAGCATGATAAGGTAATCCGTCATTTGAATATATGCAGCTAAAGCTTTTATGTAAATGTTTATTTTTTGCGGTTACTTTGTCAGCTGTTTTAATAAGTATGCGCAACTTACGATCGCCAAATTATTCGAACCGATAAGAGAAATCGGATTGAAATCGGTGTGAAATCGGTTTGAACGCGTGTTATCGAAAGTCGCGTTCAAAATTAACGCGACTTTTTCCCATACCCAACTGCCCATCTTTTTTAGTATACGATTTAACGCGAGTCTGTCGAGTTTTTAACGCTAACGCGGAACGCGGCCCAATGGAAAGGGGCCTTAGTTGAATGAAATGAAAATGCATAATACACAAAGAATATTCTGTCATTTAAAAATATTTTAATTTTATTCTGTTTTGTTTAAAGAGCTTATCTTTGCACTTTTTAGTATCATTGATTCTGAAATCGAATTTTAAATCAATATTTTCTACTCATATCTTAATTTAAAGAACAGTCAAAGTGACAACAATTTGCGATTTGGTTAGACCGATAACATTTTAATTTGTAACCGATAGCAGTTTTTGTCATGTACAATGCAAAGAAACGTTTTGGAAGCAATTGCCGGAACACGAATAATTTGAAATCGTGAAAGTTTACTTAAATTGTAAATCGCAAAATTTTTGCAATTACCGGAGCATGGCTGATAAATTCATTTGTACACTTCATGGTGCTCCAAAAAACGATTAAATGAATTACAGTATATAGGTATCTTAACGTTATGTCTCAATGCAAGTCGGAAGATAGGTAAGGGATCATAACGAAAAAGATCATAGCCTATCATTGTTCTATCTATATCATTCAGGGGAAAGAAAGTACATGGTATAAAGCTGCCTAAATATGTATAACGAAAAATTTCGTACATTGTACAAAAATTTGTATATTATACGAAACTATGAAAATCGCCCATAGTCTACATTCTACAAAAATATTTTCGTACTATTTACAATTTCTTTAGGTACAATTCTTTAGGTACATTCAGACATTATGGCTGACGTTTATAGAATCATCTAGGCTGAGTTTTGTCTTTAAAGAGAATCACTTACTTGTATACTGGACTTTGAAAATTGATATCTTGGAGACTTGTAGTGTAGAACTTCGTATCGCTACACCGCTAAATTAGACTTATTCTAATTTTCTAGGAATAGTTTTAAGAGACTTAAACTTGTCTTGGAAAATGACTTTATCCATTCAAATTTCTTTATGCTTAGTTTAAAAACTTGGTAACACAACTAAATTTTATTTAAATTTTTCAATTCTTAATTTCATTTCATTTTGTTGATTTAAATAATTTAAACTAAAAAAAATTTTCAACCGTGCCAAGCAGTTTATTTGCACTGACAATGGCAGCAATGTGGGAATTTTTTCATAGCTCGACACACTCTACTCCACCATTGCCATTACCACTCCAAACCGCATAATTTTAAGCTAATTTTATTGTTGAACTGCGACGACATTTTGTTTTACGGACTGACGTACTTACTGATTGAATTGATTTCGTTCGTTCAACAAACAAATTAAATTATAGTTTGGCATTTCGATTTTTATCCAAGCAGAAAGTAAATTAAATCTCAGCTTGTTGCACTTGAGTGAGTACGCACAAAGAAAATCTAAAACTAAACCAAAAAAAATAAAAAATTTGCCACAGAAATGAAAACCAGAAATTAACATAAATACAGTGGAAAAGACGAAAAATTAAACGGACAGACTGACTGACTGACTGTCTGAGCGGTCAGTCATTTATCTATGACTGTGGCTATCTAACCACTGTGCTGCCTGTCCATTTCAATGATCTCGGCGCAAGTCAAAAATGACAACGTCATTTTGTGCATTCAATAGCAAAAAAATTGCAGTGTAAGACTTTACAATAGTTCACTCTGGTTACGGCTTTATAAACAGCCAACAACGCCCCCAAAGCTAGCATCAACAATGATTCGATTGATTACATTTTTTCTTTTTGTGCAGTTTTAAAACTTGCATTTCACTGACCTTGGCCACAGGGGGCACACCTTTTTCAAAATAATTTAAACATGAGAGAAATTTGGAACTTTTGACTATGAGATACCTTATAATTAGTATAAATTAATCTATATATATGAAATAGTAAAAAATGTTTCTATGTCCGCTATGGACGTTGCAACCATTTAACCGAAAAGCTCCAAACCGGTGTCATATGAAAGGCAAAAATACAAAAAAATTAAAAAATCAACTAAAACAATGCACTCGGTTCATTCGGTTCATTCAAGAAGTCGATTTTCTAATATTCCCATACAAAAATGTTTTGCTTTTTTTAAAATGGTTTTATTATACTAGCCCCAACATATAATGGACTCGCTACAATTAAAAAACAAAAGCGAAAAACAGGCGATTGCAGCGTCCCCAACATATGTTGGGTTTGCTGAAATGTAAAAATGGTATTTTTTAGTACGTTTTTATGTAAGCCCCAACATATTTTGGTTGCGCTGCCAAAATAAAAGTGAAAAAACAACGTAGTAGCACAAGCCGGATATCTGCTCGTAAACTATATATATGTACCTACTTGGGCCCGGCACCGGGTAACTCGACCAACCATAATTTAAAAACTAGCACGTTCTAAGGCAACGTCTTCCATACCTGAAAAAGTCTACCCAAAAAAAAAATGATTTTCTTTAACTGCTTTGAGAGAAACCCAAATCAGATATTAAACTACAAAGGAAAATAATTAAAACTAAAAATTTAAAAATTTTGCCATTTAAACCTGAAGTCCTTCACATTCAAAGTAGACGATTTACCACTGTGCTACATACCCAACTGGTGATACTCTGCCAAAAAAAAAATATTTTCGAAATGCTTAAATTCTCTTGCTTTAAATCACTCGTATCATACCTAGTATCATGTCCACTTAACCGAGTATCCGATTCGATTTTTAATCAAACTCGACATACTCGAGTAGTCGGTCTATACCGAGTCGATCAAACGAGTCAGTTCACTCGAGTTACTTATTCGTTTTCATTTCGGGTATCCGATGCAACGATTTTCTTATAATTGTGCAGGGTTATAATAATTTTTAAATATTTTTTAAAATGGCTTTCTCGACTCGACTTTCTATTCTTTTCAATCCAAGATTTATATTTTTTCTGTTACATAAATATGCACAGATTTCAAAATCCCTGTTTGCTCTAGAGTGTATAGGGTATTTAAAATTATTTTAGAGCAAATCATTGCTGTGCAGCTTTCGGCTAAAAAAAAATTGATGTCGTTATTTTTATTTATTTTTTTAAAGCTTTTTTTTTTTTTAAACATGGTTGCCAATTCTTGTTTTATTTTTTCCGGTACATTTTCTAACAATAGTTGTGAATGTTGTTTCGGACATTTTGCTAAATGAATTTGTCAAATGAAGAATACATTTGTTATATTTTTCTTTTTTTATTGTATTTATTGTTACCAATGCTGCTGTTGTTGCCGTTGCTCTTGTCAAAACCAATTTGTCATAAAATATTTCTAAAATATTTTTCATCTAATGTTTTTTTTAAACAATTTTTCATAAAAAAAATTGAAGAGAAAATAAACAGTGATTTTATGTATAAACGAGAATATAAAAGAATAAAAAACGAATAAAAAAATTATAATTATTCTTAAATGGATTTTTTATGTTGAAGATATTTGCAGCATAAATATTTAAGTCCCGAAGCAAAAAAAAAAAAAAATGTTCTTCACTCTTTTTAATTTTCTTTTTAAGCTTCACATGGTAACTGGCATATGCAAATTTTAATTAGCAATCTGAAATGACATTTTGGGTCAGTTTAACTTTAATTAAAACTATCCAAGCAAATAGTACGAAAAAAAGAAATACGAGGAACTATAATTTTTGTGTTTCTTTTTTTTTTTCTGTAGTTAAAAAAAGCTTCACATTTGGTTTAATTGGTTGTAATGTGACTTTATCAACTGCATCATCACATTTATACAAAAAATTTAAGCTGTTTATTTGTCAGAAGAGTTTTTAAATTGAATTGTATTTCTTAGATATATGTTGTAGTGAATACGGGGGAAAAATATATTTATACCCAGTATCCGAAGGATGGAAGTTTGTGCAAATTATTTAACAGACAAAAGAAGGCAGGAGGACAGACCTTATAAACTATATTCATTCTTGATTAACTACGTAAGCTACAATATAAAATGTACTAAACATAGATTCTGTCGAACAATTCAAACCTACTTTAAGATGAGATTCGACCAGCATTGGGTCATCACTGCATTAGCCGAGCCTAGAAATTAATTAAATTCAGTCATTGACCGACTCATGTGGACCAAGTGCTGACCGAATTATATGTAGAAACACTTACTACTTCTATTCCGATTAAAGAATGGCATGTGAAACAGAGCGAATACCGAAAAGAATCACTTCTTAAGCAAAGCGATTACAATGTCGTATTGGGCCTGATGATTACTAGTGTTGGCAAAAGAGTGATTTTTAAGTCGCAGTGTGATAAGCGACTGCGACTTCAAAATCGCCATGACTGCAAATAGTGATATAATCGCAGTTCGCGAAAAACAATCAGCGATTACTGAACAGGTTCACTATTCGTAAAGGGTGATACACAAAATCACCGCTTACTGAACACAACAAAACGACTTTAATTTAATTCATTGAAAAATAAAACATTACTTTTATTGTAAAAATTGAAATTGCACAAAAAATAATATTTGCGAAAAACATTTGTGTTCTTGGTTGCTTCCTTTGCAATTGCTGGCTTAAATTAGTCACACTTGTTTTAAACGACAGTTTATCAGAAAACTTTTTGCATTCTGCCGTTTATTTTACTTTAAAAAAAAATTATAATATATTTTCCTTAGTTTTCTCTTCATATTTTTGTTGCTACTGCGTTTTCACCATTCGATCGCTTCAAGCGCTTTCAGTGAATTGCACTCTTTGACGATTCAAGTAACTAGCAAAGGTACCAACGAGTTTGAAAATGTTTGGTGTTTAAGTCAATATAAACGATTCGCAAAGAGTGATAAAAGCACCAATCACTGAAAAATGAACAGTTTCACTGTTCGCGAAGAGTGATACACAAAATCGCCGATAACTAAACCTGTTCACTGAGGAACAAAGAAATCGCAAATCACTACTTTTAGTCGCAGTGCGACGTTTGCGATTTTAAAATCACTGAAAGTGATTTTTTGGACAACTCAAATGCGTACTTCTTGTTATACCCTGTACCCAAAGGGTAACAGGGTATATTAAGTTTGTGCGAATGTATGTAACAGACAGAAGGAGGCAAGATAGACCCTATAAAGTATATATATTCTTGATCAGCATTGGAAGGGGAGTCGAACTAGCTATGTCTGTCCGTCTGTCCGTCCGTCCGTCTGTCATGCTGTCTGCCGTATGAAAACGATTAATTCGGAGACTATAAGAGGTGCAGCTTTAAAAATTGAAATTTAGACTCTCTTAGGCCGTCAAGTGTGCACTTACAAACGGTTTTTCTCTAGACCCATTTTAAGGAGTACCCCCATACAAATCTACCCCAAATTTTGGGGTTTTGCATCATTGTTTTTTATTCTAGGAAGTTCAAATTTAGTATACATTATGTCTATGATAGTCCCAATAAAATATCCCAATATGGGTAGGACCAACAAAATTTTAGGTATAGCTCCCATACAAATTTACCCCAAAATATTGGGTTTTTACATAAAAACGTCATTGCTTTTTATTCTAGAAAATTTAAATTTAGTATAAATTATGTCTATGATAGTCCCAATGAAATAGACCAATATGGGTAGGCCCAACATAATTTTAGGTATAACCCCATTCAAAGATTTACCCGATTTTTTAAGTTTTTCTATGAAAATCAAATTCAATGAGGTATGATAGTCAAATAGAACCTAACTTAAGGTTCATAAAGATTGGGTACAGGGTATCTTGCAGTCAAGCATACTCGACTTCAGCGTTCTTTCTTGTCTTTTTGATTCGGTTTGTTTCATCTATTATTTGTTATTCATGCATAATTCATCTAAGATTTTAATGTTTGGATTTGAAATTTGATTAGCTGCAGAATATATGCAAAGCTTAGAATGGGTTAAATTGTTAAAGGTAATTTCGTAGTCGTTAAAAATCGACCCGACTGTTTACATATTTCTCAGGCAATAATAAGAAAACATTGTGCTCCTGTGTCTGAACTATTAAAAGTATTCAGTATTTATTCTAATGATTTTTATACCTGTTACACATAGTGTAAAACAGGTATATTCAGTTTGTCGAAAAGTTTGTAACGCATTAAAGGAGGCATCGTAGACCCTATAAAGTATATATATTCTTGATCACGACGAGACGAATCGATTTAGCCATGTCCGTCTGTCTGTCCGTCTGTCCGTCTGTCTGTCAGTCTGTCCGTCTGTCTGTCTGTCCGTCTGTCTGTCCGTCTGTCTGTGTGTCCGTCTGTTTGTAGCTGCTCGATTTATTCGCTCAGTTTTAAAGATATTGGGCTGAAATTTTAAACTTAAGATTTTCTAGGTCCTGTGTACTTTCTATGTTAAAATCAATGTGCCACGCCCACTTTTAGGTATAGCTCCCATACAAAAGTACAACATTTTGTCAAGTACTTATAAGAAAAAAATGTATTTATAAAGCGAATGGCTTCAAATATGGTACTAATGCTTCGTATATCATGCCAAATCTTCAGTTTAAAATGGGTTCAAATCGGACATCGAATTTGTAAATTTTTAAAAATATTTTTAATTTGTTTACTATTTAAAAAAAAAATTTAATACAAATACTGCACACGAAGATCTATCCACGTCGAATGATGTGCAACAGGTATATAAGCTTCGGTCCAACCGAAGTTAATTTTTTTCTTGTTTTATTTAAGTTTCTCAAAATTAAATTTAAACTTTATAAAAATATTCTTTCAACGATTTTGCCACAATTTTTTGTTGCTCGAAATATGAATCAGAATACTTTGCACGTTGCAGGAAGTATGAAATCTTGCACACATCAAAATATTGCGCAAAAATATCGAATATCCTGTCTTGTGTCCTGTTGCCTACTCTTAAACGATTTATATATATAAATGTACTTATTTATATTTATTGTAAGCAATGCGCTGCTTTGGGAAGCACTCTTAGGCGCATTTTTGCTACTGGGGAAAACTTTCATCGTACGACTTCAAGTTGTTCTCATATATTCATGCCTCATTTTTCTTGGCCTAAAAGAAACTTTTGGAAACGAAAACGAAAAAAACAAAAAACTTTGTACTTTCATTAGTGTGCACAAGTCGTTGACTTGATTTTGCCGTTGGCCTATTTTCAAACAGCACAGCTGGTATGGAAAGCCACACAATTGTGAGAATATACATAAGAGACCATCCTTAGGACAACATTAACATGGTTATCTATAATTCACACGCACATGCAAAAAAAAAAAAAAAAAGTGAAAGATACTCGAAACGGAAGCATAAAATCCCAGCGCAACAACAACTTTTGCACAAAATGTCCTTTGCTAAACAAACGCGAGTCTGATGCGCATTTATTGTGCTATTATTTTTGGCTGAAGATAGAGCGATGTATTGGCAGAGTCTGTCCATTGGTATTCTCCAACGCAAAAGAAAAGTTCTTCTACTCCCTTGGGTACTTTTTATGAAAGTTTTGTGCTAAAGTATAGCGAAAAGCTCGACGAAAGTAAAGCAGCAAGTAAAGATTAATTGCTTCAATTTTTGTTGTTGTTGCTGTTTGACTCAGTCCCTAATGGAGGAAATATTTAACGCTGAGATTTATGTCGCCTCATTATTGTATCGAAAGAAATTACGAGTATTTGCTAATAGTAAATAATTAAATTTCTCCTCCTCGTCTGTCTGTCGGTCTGTTTGCTGTAAACATCGTAAAATATGAGAAAAAAAAATTTGGTAAAAATCAGAAATAACTCAAATTGACATTTTTATTTCGTCGAACAAACAATTTTTCTGCACAATTTAAATTAATATTTCATATATAAGCAACGAAGACAACAACAAAAAAGTAATTGCAATTTTCTTTATATACTATGTATATATCGGAGTATATATATATATGCCATATACATTATAGTGTATATCGTGACAAACGTTTGATTCAAGTTCAATGTCAGCGAGGCGTAAATAATTAAATATGTATCGAACAATTTGTGTCTCCTCACGTCAAATGAGTGCGGCACATGTGGCGTATGCGCAATAATATTTCCAACAAACTAACTAAATCAAGTCGTCTCTATGGAAAATAATTTATTGATATCGTGGGAAAAAAAATATACGCAACTATATCGCATGAAACAAAGGCTTGCGTGATATTTATAAAAGTTACTATTTTTTTTGTTTTTCTGATTTTAGTTGTTGTAAAAGTTTTTGTTTAGTCGTCGTCTACTGTCATTTGAAATCATTTGGGGCTGGTAGTCGCATTATTAACTGTGTTCATTGTTTGGTTTAGTAGAAAGCATAAATTAATGATTTATCGCGTATTTGGTTCATTTCGTATGTATTTGTATATAAAATATTATAGACTTAATGTGTTGACTTATTATTTTGGTTTGTAATGAGACATGAAACGCAACGAAACTGCGTAAATTGTGCAAAAGGATAGATCCCATAAAGTATATATTTTCTGGATCAAAATCGAAAGCTGAATTGATCTAACGATGTCTATTCGTCTAAAACAGACTATCTTGGAGAGAACAAAATATAGAACAACCAAACTAAACCTCAGATTCTGTAGAGCTGTCTAAAGCTCTTTTATAACCATTTTTTTTTGTAGCGTCATTTCATGAAAGATCCCGCATACAACCTTTTGCCATTCATTTTCTTATTTGCAGGAAGCTTCATTGTTACTTAATCTAGAAACTTTTATATGCCTATGAAAAGCTCATTAAAATATTCCAATTTGTCTCTGACCGAACCATACATGTATACTAGGTGACATATTCGGCCACTATCTCTTTCTAATTTGATAACAAATTTTGTTGAGTATGCATGTTATGGTTATGCTGAATTTCTATAATTTCACCTTATAAATGTAATCTTTTCTGCTTCTTGATTTTGAGCAATTTATACCATTATACCAATACTTCGAGTATTTTTTTTATTGATTCCAAAAGGTAGAAATTTTTAAAATATTTTTTAATTTTAAATTTTAATTTGCGAACCGCCAAACTGAAAATGTAACCTTACACAACTCTATTTAAAATGTAAAACTCAAAACTCTAGTGGAAGTGAAGATTTTGTTTTTTGTCAAAAACTATTTGAGCTTCGGTTCTACAGAAAGTAAATATAATTCACCACAAACGCAGTTGTCAAATTTATGTAACCAAAGATTTCCGTAGTATGTCACCTGGTATAATGGCATCATGGGTATTGCCAACATCTTTATTTTTACTTACAAAGCTATTTATTTCGTATATGGTAGAAACAATTCTTTATCTTAAGATCGGAAATCTATAGCACAAAGCTCCCATTCGAACCGACAGCCCATATTTTATTTATTTTTTAGCATATTTTTTAATATTTTTACGTTTGAAGTATCAGTTTATTGAAAAGTTTGTAACGCATTGTAGACCTCATCGTGTACTTTTATATATTTTTGATCAGCTCGATAAGACGAGCCGATCAAGACATGTCCGTCCTTTTCATTCGCTCGTTTTTTGAAGATATTTAGCTGATAGTCGAAACTTGGCATAACCCGCATTCGAATTTGCCGTCCATTTTTTGTGGTTTTAAATGAAAAAATATCTTATTACACAGTTCAACAAAAAATAACCGTTTTTTATACCCGCCACACATAGTGTGAAGGGTATTATCAGCTTGTCGGAAAGTTTGTAACGCATTAAAGGAGGCATCGGAAACCCCATAAAGAATATATGTTCTTGATTAGCTCGATGAGGCGAGTTTATCTAGCCATGTTCGTCTGTCTGTCCGTTTGTCTGTTTATTTCAACGCGATTTACTCTGAGACTACTGGAGATACTTAGCTGAAAATTTAAACTTAAGCTTTTTTTTTGGCAACGACCATGTCAAGTTTGAATTTGAAAGTGCCACGCCCATTTTTGTGTATAGCCCTCATACAAACTTACCTTTTTTTTTTTTCGATTTTTTGTATGAAAATGGTTATTATTTAGGAATATATTTATTCCAAATTGCCAAAAAACACATCAAATATAATCCAATATCAAAAGCAAGGCGTCATGCCCATTTTTAGCTAAAGTCCCCATACAAACTTTCCGCCCATTTTCGAATTTTAATATGAAAATGTTTATTTTTATACCCTGTACCCAAAGGGTAAAAGGGTATATTAAGTTTGTGCGAATGTATGTAACAGACAGAAGGAGGCAAGATAGACCCTATAAAGTATATATATTCTTGATCAGCATTGGAAGGGGGAGCGGGGGTTTTGTCGGATCCAGCCTGTCCGTCCGTCCGTCTGTCCTCTGTCATGCTGTCTGCCGTATGAAACACGATTATTTCGGAGACTATAAGAGGTGGGCCTTTTTCAAATTGAAACTTTTTTTTTGAAAATCCAATTCAATGATGCATGGTAGTCAAATAGAACCTAACTTAAGGTACATATAGATTGGGTACAGGGTATCTTGTAGTCGAGCATACTCGACTTCAGCGTTCTTTCTTGTTTTATATAAATTTGCAAAACAAAATAAAATTTAATTTATGCCAAATAAGTGCGGTGTTGATAAAATTCAAGAAATTGATATTAAATTGACATTATTAACTCAATTTAGGTCTAAACTAAAACTATCAATTATTTTTTAATGAACAAAACTAAAATGTAAAAATTCATTTTAACCAAGTAAAATATGTCTTTAATTTTATGACAAGATTTCATTTTATAGAATAACAATTGACTGAATACATAAATATATCAAAATTTGTTACAATTAAAATAAATTCAAGAATATTTAATTATTTATTTATGATATTTGGAGCGGAAATTGATTGTACATATTTATGTGTTATGCCTGCCGCCTGTATGTAATTTCCAATTGAGTGCAGCTACGTGTATGCGTGTGTGTATGTGTGTGTGTGTGCGGGTATTGTTGCACTTAACAATGTTATTGCATTGTTGTCATTATTACTCACTTTTGTTGTTGTTGTTGTAACATTGTAATGCGGTTTGTAAAATTGCAGACAACTCAACAATTACATTAGTAAGTAGTACCCAACATTTTACAAAATTGTGTATGACTTCATAGAAAAATTATTGTATTGTATACAAAGTTAAACGCGTTACGAAACGTGCCAAAAATTGACCACAAACCAGAATGTATGTACTTTTTCTACTGATAAACGTTCGATCCATTAAATTGTTTAACATGTTGCAAGTTGTTGTTTCGTTTGAAAACTAATTGGAAAACTTTTCTTTATCGTTACAGCTGCCACATATGCCACCACGTCGTCGCCTTGGCTCTGTCGGAGACTCAGCACCGCCTTCAGAATCATCCGAGGGCACTGGCACTTCGTCAGAGCAACATGAGCTGATATTAAATCCAGACTGGTCAACACATTCATCAGCACAACGTAGCAGTGTACATGCCACAAATTCACTTTATAATGCATCCGACATTGATGCAGATACTTTAAGCATTGACACAACGAGTAATACGAATCTTTCGGACTATGAACGCGGACAAGTTGAAAGTTTCTTTGGCGGTTTAGGTACTGAAATTTATGTCAGCTCAGCACTTGCTAATCTCTATGAGGGCACTGGCAATGATGGTGATTGGCGTTTAGTTTTTACCGGTATACCCGTTATACTACACGACAAGGGCAATTGTCGTGCACGTGCTGTGCCACGTGTTACATTGGTACTAGCCGAACGTGGTTCTTGTTTTGCACTCTGGACTGATCGTATTGATAATTTATCGAATTATCGTATTGCTGGTCCATCGTTTCATACAATGTGCCTTTCGACAAATCATCAGAAAATGATTGGTTTCAGTTTTGATTCAAACGATTCGGCAAGTGAATTATGGCATAAACTGGAACATTTAATTAGCGATCCGGAAAATATACAACTTTCAGTGCCCGGTGGACGTAAACAGAAGAAGAAAAATCAGAAACGTGTTAAGCCGGCACCATTGCCACCAAAATCACAAATTTCACATCCATGTCAGTTTCATCATGTCACAAGTGTCACGAAAGATGATACCGAACGTTATTACAGCATGCAGGCATTTGCGCCGCCCAATCATCATCGCTGAGAATCAATGACAAAAGGCGCTTGGATGTGGAATACACGTGCGCTCTGGTGGCAAAAATAAGAAACATGTTTGGCATAATTTATAGATACAAACATTCAATTAAATATATTTTAAAAAAAAATTTATCTTTAAGTTATTTTATCTTTGCTTTTAGATAATATATATTTTGTTAATAATTGTTAAGCATTTTAAAATTTAGCATAAGATTTAACTGTGATAAAAAAAAAAAATTTTTTTTTTCATTTTGTTTATATTGTTTCCGTTTTTTTTTAAATTTATATGAAAAAAAAATATTTAATAGTTTAGTGTTAAATAAAAAAATTAAAAAATAAATCAAATTAAATGTTTATCAAAATAATTATTACATATAAAAATAAATAAAATAAAATTTTATATCTACAAAAAAAAATATTAATAATTAAGCATAAATCAAATCAATTAATTAATTATTAAATGTATTTGTATGTTTATAGTCGCTACAGACAATTTTCTATATATATAAATTGGTAAATATATTTCTACCAAATAGTTACATCAAATCAGAAATTAGCTTAAAATAAAAAATATATATAAACCTATAGATACATAGTTAAAATAATTAAATGTAACAAAAAATTTTGTAAAATAAGAATTTTTATATAAAAAAAAAATATTTCTAACGCAAACAAAATCGTCACATAGTAGTAAGCCAGAAGTTTTTTATACAAATGAAAAAAAATATAAAAGCCATCAATGCGACTATAAAATATCTTTATAATGCTTGAATTTAAATAAAAAAAAAAATAATATTTGAACCAGCAACGCAATATTATTGAAACAAAAATGATTTTTTTTATAGTCACATTTCCAATTAAAAAATTTTTTAATAGCTGTAATTCTATATGTCTAATTAATACCTTATAAGTTATATTAAGAAAAAAAAAACAATATTTCTATTGTATTAATAAATAAATATTCTATTGCTGTATAACTGAAAAGTGCTAAACACAAAATTTTAATAAAACAAAAAAATATATATATATCTTAATCGTAAACATAACAAGTTTGTTTAATTTTGGATAATACAGGTCGACAAGGAGAGCATCGGACAATGCTTATCTTATAGACTTTTTATCGCTGAATGCGAATCTGGCCTTTCCAAGATTTCCGAAATTAAATAAAGAAAGGAAAACCGATCTGTGGAACCAAAGATTCAATACTCGTTTCAAGATGATTAGACTAACTTATCCTGAATAAACGTGTGCGTTCGGTTTGAAAAGGGACTATGTTCTATAATGATCCTCTTGTGTTCTATTGTGATCATAGGTTGCTACAATAAGTATTTTGAAGATATTTGAAATAAATCGTTTCAATAATAAACATTTTTTCATACAAATACTCAAAATTTAGAGCTAAATTTCCATTTTGGTTATATGTTTTGAATGATCCTCAATCAAGAGTCCTATTTTAAACATGAGTTGATTTTAGAAGTGTTTCTAACGTAACATATTTCAAACAGATCGCCTTACAAATACTAAAGTAAGTAAATCATTTTTTTTTTTATAAAAACTAAAAATTTGGCGGTAAATTTGTAAGGCGACTTTATGCTTTAGTGGACCCACATCAACCATCGGTGCTTCTATAAACATGGGTTGTAATTAGAAGTGCTTTTATCGCTTCATAAATGAAAATTTGTACGGGACTATGCCTATAAGTGGGCGTGTCCCTTTGGATTTAATACTTTAATTGCATAGGACTGAGAAGAGCTTAACTTTGAAATTTCACCTTAATATCTTTGAAACTGAGCAAATGAAACGTGTAACTACAGACAGGCACTCGAAATGGCTAGATCGACTCGTCTCATCGAGCTGATCAAAAATATATATACTTTTGAGGTCTACGGTCTCCTACTGGACTCTTTTCGTTACAGAGATTTTCTAAGAATTTTTTTCTCAAACGTTTCCAACGCCGATATGTCCGCCTCTGACATGACCCATGTTTATGCGCCATACATCTGGACTGTGATAATTAGCGTCTTGTAGAGTTTGATTTTCGTTTTCTGGATAGGACTCTGCTTCGCATTTGCTTACCGGGACCAAAGTAGCATCTGTTATCCAATGTAATTCTTCGTCTAGTTTCTAAACTGGAGTTATTGCTCTTATTTTTTTGTGATCCCAAGTAGACGAAGCTTTCTACAACCTCGAAGGTTAAATTTCCCATAGTCGCAAAACCCTTCGGTCATGTTTTTGATTTGCGAGAGGATTCTAAGTACTTCGTCTTACTTTTTTTCACCGCTAGTCCCATTAAGCGGGAATTCTCTTCAATATCTGTGAAAGCCCTGTTGATTTTACGTGACTTTTTGCCGATTGTGTCGATGTCATCGGCATACGCGAGCAACATAGAAATATAGGTTGAAAAAGTCGCACGACAACTCATCGATTTGCTTTTGCTTGGTTTTCTCAAGGATTTGGCTTATCGTAAATATGGAGTCGGTGGTTGACTTTTTCTGCCTAATACCGCACTGGTATTGTCCAACAATATTTGCTACGTACGGTTTCAGTCTGTTACACAGATAGGATTTTATAAGCGATTGGTATGAGACTTATATCACGATAGTTTGCGCAATTTGCGGGGTCTTCTTGAGAACTGGGCAGAGCACACTTACATTCTAATCGCTGGGCATGCATTTACCAGCCCATATTTTTGCATAAGAGTTAAAACATACATCGAATCAACTCTTCGCCGCCGGTCTTAAATAACTCTGCGGGTAGTTCGTCTGCGCTTGCCGCTGTGTTATTTTTAAGTCTTTGTATGTCTGGTGACTCTACAGGAGGTCCATCATCATTGTCCGGGACACAGAAATTATTCTTGTCCGCTGGCTGCATTGTTCTCGTCGGCGCTCCCAAGTAGAGAAGTGGTTCCACCAAAACATAAGTGACTCCTAGACATCTGTCACCACGTTTGAATGCGCATCTTTACCTAACGATGTTCCAGGCTTATAACCTTCGGTCAAACGCTTGATTATTTGATAGAATTTTCGACTTTCCTATCTGTCGAACATCATCTCAACTTTCTCCAGCTCACGCCTTTCTAGGTCTTTCTTTTTGCGTTTGAAAAGTCGTTTTTTCGATCTTCGCTCAACAACAGCTCGTGTTGCTCCCGCTAGCAGGGTTTGCTTATAGGCGATTTTCTTCTCTGCCGTAGCAACGCGATTCTCCTCATCGTTGCTTCCGAGAAGTGGCATAACTAATTAACGATTTGGCTGCCGTTTAGCCTACCAACATCTAGCTTTCGTTGTATGGTAGCTCGCTTGGCGTGTGCTGCACTGAGTCTGGTACGAACATTGGCTAGAACAAGATAGTGGTCAGAGTCGATGTTAATTACACTCGATGCATGTCTGGCATCGATTAGCACGTGGTCTATTTGGGTGCGAACGCCTGGGAAATCTGGTGCTACTTATGACTATGTTACGACCCGCGACAAAGTCGATTAGCCTTTCTCCATTACTCTTGGTGGTGTCATGTAGACTAAATTTTTCGATGGTTGGGCAAAAGATTTCTTCTCTCCCAATTTAGCGTTGAAATCACCGATGACAATTTTGATGTCATGCTTGGGGCTGAGTTCATAGAGCCGTTCTAAGCGCACATATTAACGTTTAATGCGTATCGAGTAGTTTCCTACTAACCACGAAGCCACATCCAAATATGCGTTGACTCTCATGGCCACTGTAGTTAATGTCGCAGGTTGCTTTTACAAGTTGTCCATTTTCAATCCGTCCCCTATTCGAATTTTCCCCCATTTTCTAATTTTTGTATGAAAATACTAATTTTTTTATGAATCTATGTATACACTACTGATGTTAAAAGGATCAGCACAATAAAACATATAGCCCCCCATACAAACACACCACCAATTTTTTTAATTTTTTTTTTTTTTTTTTTTTTTTTGAGAAAATGTTTATTATTTTGTCCTTAGATTAAAAGTTGAACCCATCACTGTGTCTAAGCATTAATAATATTGGACCATATACCCAAACCTTCTTATAATTCTACCTAAGAGGTGTTTTAGCTTCGGGTTCACGGAAGTTATCCTTTTATATAATTTTTTGTAGTCTAAATGGAGTTTGTCTGAATCGTAGCCCCTTTACAGTAAGTATACATTTATATTCTTGATATGCTTGACTAAACGAATCAATCATGCATTAGTTTAAAAGATATTGAGCTGAAATTTGGAACTAAAGCTTTTCTCGACAGCAACTATATCATTTAAATTGGATAAAATCACTTCTAATGTCAACCTGTGAATACACAACGGATATGGTAAGGATCGTTTCACTACGGCATATTGTTTTTACATGAAAAATATATTACTTTTATAGCCATTTATTACAAATATCACTTCTTATGTCATATAAAGTACCAACAAATTTTCGAGTTTAACATAATTTTATATATGATTCCCTGATCAACCGAAGATAATGTTTTTCCTCGTTTCCTTCTCCCAAAATATGAAATGCAACTCCAGTAAATACAATAGAATCGCATATTTTCAACTAAGTTCGTATCTATTGTCAAATATACCAATGAATTAATTGATATTCAAACAATTATATAAATCAAACAACAATTAGCTATGCATTCGAAGAGAACATACAAAAATTATGCAGTCACTTGACAACAAAGCTTATTTGTAGTACATATAGCATATATAATGCATATAATATGTACACAATTGAATGCACCCGCATTTGCATGCAACTCTAAAAATTGTCAACAAATTTTTGGTTTATATTTCAATAGAGTTGTAATTAATCAAGGGTTAAGGTTCATACGAATGGCACACATACAAACATATAAATGCATATATGTAAGCAACAGCAAAATAGCTGCATGACTGCATGAATGAATAACCACTTAATGTACAATTTGGGCTACATTACTGACATATTGATTGTATGACAGACAGACGGACAAACCGATAAACCGAAAGACAGACAGACAGACGGACAGACCGACTTACTGACTGCAATATGCGCCAGAGCAATTATAATTAAATATTGCATTGTACTGTGACAAGTGGTTAAGTTATGACGACACTCAATGACACTCGAAATGTTTTAAAAGCGCGTTGCTGCGCGTGAATTCATGCTAATTAAGATACGTTTAAATATGAAATGTAACTCCATTTTTAAGTAGTCATCAGCAGCGTCATCAACTGTTTGCCTCCAGCTACAGACAGATACTTTGCTGCATTTAATGACCATGCGATACTTTTCATTTTTTTTATTATTTTATTTTATTTCAATTTTTTTATTCCATTTCATTTAATTTATGTACATTTTTATCTGTTTTATTGCTATTAAAATAATTGCACAGTTTAAAATGTACACTTTATGACAAAACATGCAACACGCAACAATTAAATCATTTACAAATGTGCGCTACAAGATGCGCAACTAACATATTCATTCGCTCGTCCGCTCGATCTGTCCGAACCGCGTATATCGACCCCAGTATTACTGCCTGCAATTATGAATGAATGAAATGTGTTTGCATATTTTTTTTATTTTTTTCTCGATTAATACATTGCAACAATATATAATTATATCCATGACCAATCTTAAGGTTTGCGCATATGCAACATGCTTTGCAATTTGTGAATAAAAATGTTAGACAGGAAAAGTTTTCCATGGTTTAAAAGTGAGTAAACTGAGCAAAAGTATGGGATCTATTTTGTAAAATAACTGCTGTAGTAGTAGGGTCTTCTAAAAAGAAATACACGTTTCCCCTTTCGTTCCTAAAATTCGGAAATGGGTAATAGGTTTGTATGGGACTATACTTAAAATGGGCTGTACTTTTAAGGCATTAATTTAAAACTGAGCAAATAAAATATCTCGCAACAGACAGACGGACATGGACATTCATCCTATGTGTGACAGTTATAAAAGAAAATTTGTCGTTTATTACTTCTGGAATATTTGAATTTAAGCGAACTGTAAGCTCCTACTTATATTGCTTGAATACTTGGATGAATGTTGAGTTAGGGTTCAGTCAAATACAACGTCAAATACTGGCAATATTGGCTATGCTCCTTCCTTAATTTGATCCCTGCAAAAAGACATAAGACTTAACCATGTTTTTTTACTACAAAATCATGCAACTTACAGTAAATATTTAATTTAGCTAACAATTTACTCCCAAAATTACATCCTCTTTTACAAAAATTTAGGTTTCTCTCTATCTTGAGCTGCCACTGAAAGTATCCACGTACTAGGTGGGGTAAAAAGTAGCTGAATTTTTTAATTGATGTGCCATCTTTTGAGGTTTGGGAAGAGATAATATTCCGAGGGAGCCAAATCGTGCGAATACGACGGATGCAGAAGCAATTGGAACCCTAAATCATTGATCGGCTCATTGTCTCGTCCGCTTCGGAGCACTCGTGTCACCTTTAGTCCATTGCCGGACATTAATTCTGATTTCTGGTGCGTAATAGTGGATGCAGGTTTTATTAACAGTTACCAATCGACGCTACAAGTCCGGAGCGGACCTCACTTTTTTCATAGGTAAAATCTCGCCCTAAATATGGCATATGCGTTCAGTACTAATTCAGGTATTTTTTGACATTGTCCTCTGTAACCACATCGGAGGGCCCGCCGCTGCGGACTTCATCGGTAGTGGAGTTGCGGCCGCCACGAAACTCTCGAAACCAATATTTGACGGTGTAATCTGACGGAGCATTAGCTCCATAGTACTTATCTAACTTTTTGTTGCAAAATAGCAAAAGCAACATTAAGAACAGAAGATAAAGCAAATAGATGAAAGGTAACGGGACTAGCCGAACATCATCGTAGTGTACACGCAAAATACTTCATCTGCTTTATGTCTCCTCAGTTCAGTTCACTTTAAGCGACGAGAGCGTACAGTTGAAAAGAATTAATAATAAAAACTTAAATATATTTAAACATAAAACCACCGTCTTATTATTTAATATAATATTATTAACTGCCTGCAACATAATTCAACAGGTTATGGGCCCAGGCATCGACAAATAATAAAGTGTATCGGTTTTATTAAATGTGTTTATATGTACATATATTAATATATGTACATACATAAGTGCAGAAAAAAATATTTATATATACACACATGTGTTAAGTAGTGATATGTTCATGGAATAGTGCATATATTCATTGATTGATGCATTTGTGTATATAAAATTAGAAAATTAAAATAAATTAATAAAGTCTCTTAATTCAACAGAACGAACGAAAGCGGTAAGCAGAAAATAAGTCTCCGTACAGCACATAACGGAACTTCTCGAATTTCACCATCGAACACCAAGCGTCAAAAACGAGCGAGGAGGAGTACAAAGCAAACAGAAAAACGTGGTCTTGAGTGAAAATTGATATTGAGTGAAACTTAGTTTTTGAGAAAAATTAGAAAAGTTGAGTTTAGTTGCGAATATGGAAAAAGTACAAAGGAATATAAAACCGTTCGACGGTGACAAATACTCAATTTGGAAGTTTCGGATTAGAGCGCGTTAAAGAAGGCTGATAGGCGTGCTAAAAATATAATTATTGAATTTCTAAGTGTCTCGTTTTTGGTTTTTGCTAACGCTGACAAGAGTGCAAAAGAAATTTTTGAAAGCTTAGATTCAATATATGAAAGAAAAGTTTGGCATCACAACTTTCATTGAGGAAACAGTTGTTAGCATTAAAATTAAAAGGAGATTCGTCACTTATTAATCATTTCTATATATTTGATGATTTAATTACTGAGCTTATTGCATCAGGAGCTAAGATTGATGAAATGGATAAAGTTTCTCATCTACTTTTGACTCTTCCGTCTAGCTTTGATGGAGTCATCACAGCCATTGAGACATTGTCAGAGAGTAATCTAACTTTGGGTTTTGTTAAAACACGTCTCCTTGACCATGAAATTAAATTGAAATCCATAAGCAAAGATACAAGTATCAAAGTTTTGCAAGCTGTGAAATATAAAAAAAGTAGAGAAAACAAAAAGGTTTTTTCCAAACATAAAGTTAGTTTTAAAAATAAAAATGAAGCAGAGACAAAAGTGCTTTTATTGTGGAAAGCCCGGTCATCTGAAAAAAGATTGCTTTATTTTCAAAAGTTCAAATGTCGCCACTAATGTCAGTGAAAATAAGCAAGCGCAGGTAGCAACAGCTCAACCAGATCGTGGCTTTGCCTTTATGATAAGACAAGTAGCAAATGTATCGAATAGTAGCGAGGTTTCATTCATATTAGACTCAGGAGCTTCAGATCACATCATAAAAGATAAGGAATTGTTTGCTGACCATGTTAACTTGGAGAATCCTGCAGAAATAGCCATTGCAAAATGCGGAGAATGCATCTATGCAACAGCTAAAGGAGTTGTTCAATTGAGAAGCCAAAGCACTAACATAACATTGGAGGACGTGCTATTTTGCAAGGATGTGCCACATAATCTCTTGTCAGTTCGGAAAATGCAAAATGCTGGAATGACAGTGGAATTCAATTCTGAAGGTGTGAAGGTCACTAAAAATGGTCAAATGGTATTTGCTGGAGCATGTGAGTATAATGTTCCATTTGTAAAATTTAAATTGAATAATACAGCTTATTCATGTAATTCGAATATAACCAAAAATGCAGAGTATCGCTTGTGGCACGAAAGATTGGTTCACATTAGTTTTGGAAAATTTCAGGAAATAAAAAGAAACAATTTGTTTGAAGACATTAATCTACTAAGTAAAGTAGATTTAAATAAAGAATTATGCGAAGCGTGCATTAATGGAAAAATGTCAAGATTGAGATTTGAAAAATTCAAAAATAAAGATCATATTAATAGGCCATTGTTTGTAGTACACTCAGATATTTGTGGTCCGATAACTCCCTGTACAATTGATAATAAAAACTATTATGTGGTTTTTATTGATCAATATACCCATTACTGTGTTACATATTTAATAACATACAAATCAGATTTGTTTTCAGTTTTTAAAGATTTTATTGCCAAAGCAGAAGCCCATTTTAATTTGAAAGTGGTAAATTTCTACATTGACAATGGACGTGAATATTTGTCTAACGAAATGCGTGAATATTGTTCAGAAAAAGGTATCAGCTATCATTTGACAGTGCCTCACACTCCACAATTAAACGGTGTTTCTGAACGAATGATCAGAACTATCACAGAAAAGGCTCGTTCTATGGTTAATGGAGCTAAACTCCCGAAAAGTTTCTGGGGAGAAGCAGTTTTAACTGCAACATATCTAATTAATAGATGTCCAACTAGAGCTTTAAAAGATTTTACGAAAACACCTTATGAAATTTGGCACAATAAAAAGCCTGTTTTGAAATATCTGAAGATATTTGGATCAACAGTATACCTACATAACAAAATTAGAAAACGAAAGTTCGATGAAAAATCGACAAAAAGTATACTTGTTGGATACGAACCGAATGGGTTTAAATTGTGGAATGTGGAAGCAAGAAAGTTTATGACAGCTAGAGATGTTGTGGTGGATGAAACAAATATGTGTCATTCAAGGTCTGTAGAAGATTGTGTTGTACAATCTGAAGACTCGGTGTTCCAAAATGAAATAAGGGAACAGTGTGATAACTCTTGTTTGGAAAATGAGAATGAAAAACAAGAAGTTGATTTTCAGAATGCAAATTCTGAAAATATAGAGTCTTGCTTTCCATTGGATGAAATGGAAGATTTGGAAACTGTTGATGACAATTCCAAAACAGTTGTACAGCCTTGTGAAAATTCCACAAATCTAGAGAATACCGATCCAGTGGAAATTACTGGTGAGAATAATGAAATTCGACGCAGTGAAAGATTAAAAGATAAACCTAAATGTTCATATAGATTAATGGAAAAATGTTTGATGAATTCCTATACATATTTTAGCAATATTCCAAATTGCTTTGAGGAAATTAAGAGTAGAGATGACAAAATTAATTGGGAAAAAGCAGTACAGGATGAACTAGATTCGCATTCTGAAAACAATACATGGTCTTTGGTAAAAAGGCCTAGTAATAAAAATATAATTGATTGCAAATGGGTTTTTAGCATTAAACAGGATGAATTTGGAAACTTAGTCAGATACAAAGCCAGACTTGTAGCTCGTGGTTTCACGCAAGAATATTTAACTGATTACGAAGAAACTTTTGCACCAGTTGCACGTATTTCCAGTTTTCGATTTATACTAGCGCTTGCAAATCAATACGATTTAAATGTTCATCATATGGATGTCAAAACAGCATTCCTAAATGGCAATTTGAAAGAGGAAATTTACATGAAGATTCCTCAAGGACTGAGTCATAATGATGATACAGTTTGTAAGCTAAATAAAGCTATTTATGGTCTAAAGCAAGCAGCTAGGTGTTGGTTCGAAGCATTCGAAAATGTCTTAAAAGAAATTGGCTTTGTAAATCTTGGCGTTGACCGATGTATATACCTCATAGATAATGGGGATATATCTCTTAACATTTATGTACTTTTGTATGTGGATGATGTTGTCATCGTGACAAAGAATATTGAAACAATGTCTAAGTTTAAATCTTATTTAATGAATAAATTTAAAATGAGTGATTTAAAAGATATAAGACATTTTATTGGCATTAAAATAGATAGGAAAGGAGATCAATTACAACTTAGTCAATCAGTATACATAAGTAATGTTTTAAGGAAATTTAATATGGAAAATTGTAATCCAGTCAGCACACCATTACCAAGTAAATTAAACTATGAAGCCTTAGAATCCAAAGAAACTTTTGATGCTCCATGTCGTAATTTGATCGGTTGTTTGATGTACATTATGTTATGTACTCGGCCAGATTTGAGTACGGCAATAAGCATATTAAGTAGATATACCAATAACAACAATAAAGAACTATGGCAGTGCCTAAAAAGGCTACTAAGGTATCTGAAAGGTACGGTTGAATTAAAATTAACCTTTAAAAAAGCATTAGTTTTGAAAATGTTGTTGTTGGTTATGCAGATTCTGATTGGGCAGGTAATGAAACAGATAGACGGAGTACTACTGGTTACTTATTTAAGTTATTTGATAATTGTTTAATTTGCTGGAGTACCATGAAACAAAAATCAGTTGCTGCCTCATCTACTGAAGCAGAATACATGGCTCTATTTGAAAGCGTTAGAGAAGCTTTATGGTTAAAATCCTTAATAAAAGAAATAAGGATTGATTTAAATGAACCAATTAGTATATTTGAAGATAACCAAGGCTGTATAAGCATAGCCAATAACCCAACATGCCACAAGAGAACTAAGCATATAGATATAAAATACCACTTCACTCGTGAGCAAATAGAAAAGAAAATAATTTCCATTAAGTATATTTCCACAGATGAACAGTTGGCTGATGTGCTTACGAAACCGCTACCAGCAGCAAGATTCCTGAACCTTCGAGATCAATTGGGACTCACTGAATGAAGTCATCAACAGTTTTTTTTTTCTTATTTAATATTAAATTAACTTCTGAATTTAAAAATGTTAATTTAAAGTAATCTTTACGTAATTACTATATAATTGAAACTTGATTTGAATTTAATACGTAAATTGACATATTCTATTTTTATATATTAACTGAATATTATAGTTTTAATTTTGAACGGTTTGATTAAGTTTTACTGGGTTTCCTTAATCCTTGCAGCGAATGCTGAACCGTGTTTTTGTATATTTCCCCAGAGTACGCCTCTTGTCAGATAAGAAATTTATGTAATTTAATTTTGATTTATTTAATGTTACTTTTGAGGAGGAGTGTTGCAAAATAGCAAAAGCAACATTAAGAACAGAATATAAAGCAAATAGATGAAAGGTAACGGGACTAGCCGAACATCATCGTAGTGTACACGAACAATACTTCATCTGCTTTATGTCTCCTCAGTTTAGTTCACTTTAAGCGACGAGAGCGTACAGTTGAAAAGTATTAATAAAGTAAAAACTTATATATATTTAAACATAAAACCACAGTCTTATTATTTAATATAATATTATTAACTGCCTGCAACATAATTCAACACTTTTCTTTTTTTTCCATCGCCGTTTTTCCTCTCAAAAATATTGTTTTATGAGAGAACGATGGGAAACACATCAACAACAATCAGCTGTCAAAACCAAACTAAGGACAGTTTCGCACTGAAATTTGCCATGTCTGCCTAAATATGAACGGACAACAAGGCACCATAACATTTTTTGCAGTAGCAGCGCATTCTGGCGGTCAAGGGAGGTTACTTTTTATCCCAGTACATTAAAAATTCATGCTGTAGTCTAGTGTCGCCTATGTTAGTCAGTCAGGTGAAAGAGATTTATATATATTTAAGAGCCGTAAAGAAAGAAATTTTCTTTCGCCAAAAGTCAGGCAAATAGTGTATACAAAGAATTTTGATTTTCGCTAAATCGCATTTTTACGATTTTGGAAATTTTATTTCATTAAACATAATAATTTTTGTATTGTTTTTATTTTGTTTCCAGTTCTGGACATTTCGATTCTAGAAAGCAACGCATCGATGCTTCTCTTAAGTATCCTTTATTGCAATAGCATCTTTTACAAACAAGCTCCATTGCGCGCTCCTTAAAAGGAGGATCACTGCATTTTTTATCGCAAGCAAAACCACATATCCATGTTGCGTTCGGATCACATTTTTTGTGCGGAAATCAGAGTTGCCAAAAGAATAAGGACTGACAGCACCGTAAATTTCAAATGATTTTTCGTTTTCTATCTAAACAAAAACGTGTCACAATTGTAGTATATAGTTTATATACCAAAATAAAAACTTGACATTTTATTTAAGTGTGAATTTAATCAATTCATTACTTTTGATGTCATTTAAATTCGTTTAAGAAAATAGCAAAGGATAATATATATATATCCTCATCAAATTAAAACTTTGTGAAACGAATCATTCTCCACCCTCTTATTGACGTGCAAGCTAGTCAGAATTCTGTTACTTCTATTACCATTTTTCCTAGTTTTCTCCAAAGCTGACATGTCCTGCATTGCATCAGCACTGACAAGACCGTATGAGTTAGTCGCAGACGTAATCTTTGGAATAGTCATTAGCCGACTATGTTGGCTAATACTGACTTATATGGACAGTCGGCAGTGAGTACCAGTGGGTCAAAAACATAACGTCTAAATAAAGTCAGATGTTCAGGCGTCACCAACGTTATGGAACACTTTCCGAACACAGAACAAAAACAAGGATACTTTTTTTATATCGAGTAAACGTCATCTGACAAAGTTAAAAAGTTTTCAGTATACTCTGCCATTTCATCATGGATAGACTAAAAAACGAGCAACGATTGCAAATCGTTAAAATTTATTATCAAAATTCGTGCTCTGTGAAAAATGTGCATCGTTTGTTACGACCACATGCCACACAGCTCTTGAAACAATCGACATGTTTAAGGATGAATTTGGTGAGCAAGTTATCTCTCGTATTGGCCCTGTGAGCTGGCCGCCAAGATCGTTCGATCTAACGCCTTTTGATAATTTCTTGTGGCGTTATGTGAAGTCGTGAAGGCCGAAATGCTCAAAAAGTGTCAGAAAATTGAATCTTCCGAATGGATCATTTAAATTTCAATATTTTATTTGATTAAAAAAAAAACTACGCTTAAAAAATCACCTGTCAAAGTCACCAGCAAAGAAGGAGAAGAACAAGAGCGCTCGAACAATACAGAACCTTCTGTGGAATAAACGGTAACGTAACGACTATAAATGTTTTTTACTGTGCGTTGCGAATTATAAACATTATTTTAAACACTTCAATTATAATTCACAACCAGTCTAAACACATTCACCACTAAGCTCATGTCTCAATAAATGTTTAATTTATTATTTTTTGTGAAATAATATTTTGTTGTTTTTCTTTTTTGCTTCGTAAATCTAGTCAGGCACTTAAAATGTATGGAGGAATGGGCTCCGGCAAAAGAAGTGTACGACAACAACGTGAAATAAATTATAGGGGCTCAACAGGGAGGACGACCACCACTGCATTGGAAGAATCGGGTCCTGAAAGACGTCCGGATGATTGGGATACGGAACTGGTACCGAGAAGCATTGGACCATACTAACTGGATTAATACCTAACTGATGCCCAGGCTTTAAAAAGCTGTAATAAATATACTTTTCATCGAAGCACAAATTTTTAATTGCAGTTTAGTTTGAAGCCAAAAAATATTATGGAACAAATCTTTTAACAATTCCTATTGCTGTTAAATTTCAATACACAGATACTCTACTTAAAACCTCCAAGTGCTCCCAGAAAAAACATTTAAGCCAACATCTCAAAGCAAAGAGAAGTCAAGCGTAGTGTAAGACGTGATGAATGAAATCGCATCCTCGAACTGGCAACAAAAGCAGAGAGGGCAGCACATGAAGGTAACAGTGCCACCGTTTACAAGGTCGCCAAGAAATTAGTCGAAAGGGACCTTCAAACAAACCACCCATTAAAGTATGTAAACGATTGCCTACTTAGCTCGGATGTGGAGCAACTAGCTAGGTGGGGTCCTATTTCTGAACAAGGATGCCGCCCCCCATTTGGTGAAAACTTGCTCCCCATGGACATCAATTCCCGAATTTCCTTAAAACAAGGCGGACCCTGACCTGTGGCTTGATCTCCTGCACTTTTCGGACAACATGGGATAACGAAGCCTTTCCCACTGAGTTGGGCGACAGAAAAACTTGTCAAAATACCGAAGAAAGGGGACCCAAAGGAATGCGATAACTGGAGAGGAATATTTGTGAATATTTATTCTGGAGAGAATAAAAGAACACTTAAACTCGACAATCGGCGACGAACAAGCCGGTTTCCGACCTTCCTCATCGTGCAACGACCATATAAATACTTTGAGGAAGATCATCGAGCAGTGTGCAGGATTTAGGTCGGATCTTGCACCTGCTATTCGTCGATTTCTATAAGGCTTTCGACAGTGTTCACCGGAATTGTATATGGGTATCCAAAGCATCCAAGGCTGCATCCTCTCACCAATTCTGTTTCTAACAGTAATAGGGGATGTTTTACTGTCGGCGCTGCAACCATTCCTGTACACCGGAATACGATGGTCGATGACTGACAAACTCCAACACCTCGACTACGCTGACGACATTGGCCTTCTCTCGCATACCATGACGGATTTATCCCGAATGGCCACAGCGCTTGAGAGGGCATCTTCTTCCGCTGGGCTCAAAATGAACACGCGGAAAACACAAGCCCTCAGTCTTACGGGACCGACCACGATGGATAAGAAATCGAGATTGTTTTGAACTACACATACCTAGGCAACATTCATGCAGGAGAAGGCGGAATTGAGCTGGATGTTTGCAGCCGGATCAGCAAAGCCAGTACTGTTTTCGGTATGATGCCTCCCATCTGGCGAAACAATGATTGAGTAAAACTCTTAAGGTCAGACTGTTGAAATCTGTTGTGATTTCAGTTCTACTCTACGGATGTTGCACTTTGAAGGTAACCACAACCGCTGCTTGAGGAGCATTCTCTGAGTTCATTGGAGGGATAGATTTCCGAGTGAGGAGGTATACCTCAAGGCTAACATCGAGCCGGTCAGCAAAGGATCATGCATCAGAAGTGGAGATGGATTGGGCATACACTTCATAAGCCCGTGGAATCCTCTTGATGGTAGAGGTCGAAGAAGAGGACGTCCCCTAGAAACATGAAGGATAACAGTGTCAAGGAAGCGACGAGAAGGTCTTCACATACCAGGGTGGAGTCAACTTGCAGCCCTTGCAGGGAACAGGACGAGGTGGAGAGCCGCTAATGACGCCCTATGACCCATTAGGGTTTCAGGAATCGAAGAAGAAGCAACTGTAAAAATATTGTACTTTTTTTGGCTATTTGAAATTTTGGGTAAAAATATTAAAGCACCAATTCCAATTCCACCGAATACAATGTTTTTCTTGTTAACTTTATTATTTTTTCTTTCGAAAGAAATCTATTGTCAAACTATTTCTTCATTTTTATTGAAACTACATAAAACTTTTACACTTCCATACTCAAAGTGATGGTCGGAAACACTTTAACAATAATCAGCTGTCAAAACAAAACTAAGGGTACTGAAATTTGACATGCCTACCTAAATATAAGCGGACTACAAGGCACCACCACCTTTTTTCAAGTAGCAGCGCATTCTGGTGGTCAAGGAAGTTACGTTTATCGGACGGACAAACGATTAATAAAGAATATTATTAATCCGTTTTGAGCAGACTAAGTGAGAGCATCCGGTTAAAAAACAGCCAGAATAGTGGATGGACAATTCGGTTATTTTGTACGAAGAATCGATGGCATGCAAGGGACTGAAGGCCATATCTCCGACGGCCAATTAGCGGATCATGAAAGATTGGGTTAGCCCGTGTCATCGTTCTATCTGCTCAAATGGAGCCTTTTTAAAGGCGACACAATATACAATATACCGTTTTTATCTGATTTTTTGTATGAAAAAAGCTATTATATATGAATGTAGTCACTCCAATTTGGGTAAAAATGCTTCTAATGTCATCTAATGTCAAATCCAAGTTTTTAGATATAGCCCCCATACAAAGTTACCACCCATTTTCGAATTTTTGTATAAAAATACGTATAATTTATGAGACTATTCACTAAAATTTGGGGAAAACACTTCTAATGACATCTCAATATCAAAGCCAAGGTGCCCCCGCACATATTAGTATAGGCTCTAAACCAAATTTCCGCCCACTTTCTATTTTTTTTGTGAAAATAGTAATTATTTAAGAATAAATTCACTCCAAATGAGGTTACTGATATTATAAGGAACAGCTCATTACAACATAAAGCCCCACTTAAAAGTCAGTATCCATTTTCTAATTTTTTTCAAGAAAATGTTTATTATTCTGTCCTTAGGTTAAAAGTTTAACCCATTATTGTGTCTAAGTCCCTTCTCCAAATTTTGCCAAAGCCACTAAACCTAGATGTGGCGGGTATTTGTGCTTCGGTTCCACCGAAGTAAACGTTTTTCCTTCTTTTAAATTATTTTCGGGTACTTATTTTGCAGAATGTATAGTTCGTGTATAATCTTATGCTCCTGAAAAAGGAACAGGAACAGCAACAGCAAATTAAAACTTTGTATGACTGATACTAAGCCATTAGTTTAAGCTATGTTAATTTGATTTTTCTTATAATTTGTACCACTGTGCAACGGCAGCGATTCATCAACGCTTTGCCAACTAACAAGCGAATTATGCCACTTCTTCACAATCCAAGTTGCCAAGTTAAAAATGCATTTGAGGCCACACTCTGAGTCATCTACATTTGTATTTTGATTGTCGCGTCAACTCAACGAAGTGTTTATTGTGTGAAAATTTGCAATTAGCTTTGAATTTATGATCTTGCGGCATTTATAATGCAATGAGTTACTTTAAAGTCGCATCGCGTTTTAAAACAACAAAAATAAAGTTTACTTTAAGTTTAATGGTTGCGATACACCAGATATCGCTTTTATAGTAATGCAGTATAAATTTGTTGCACAAAGAGATATGCTGATATATTGTAACCATTTATTTATTTGTACACTAATCGCTTTATAATTTGTACTTATTCGTTTCAGCTCATTTAATATTTTATGCAAACATGAAAGATGTTGATAAAACTGAAAGACTGAGTTTCAATTGCTGTAAAGTATACATTTAAAAAATCCATATTAAAATACTTTAAATAAACCAGAAATCGTAATAATTATATTTATTTAAATAAAAATCACAAAATGAAATTTATTTCAATATAATTTAAATTTTTTTCATAAAAATTTTTTGATTGAGTACTTATTTTTTATATTTTCATTATAAAAATTTAAAACAAGAATTATCGAACAATTTTTAAAAAAAAAAAAATTGAAATTTTTTTATTTTATATTTGTTTTTTGAATTAAGTTCGACAAATAAAACTTATTTTATAATTTCAAAAAAAAAAAAAAAAAATAAATAAATATTTGTCCATTTATAGGATACCCCATAGGATAAGCAATATCATGGAGGGGGCTCTGGGAAGGGTCATTAGCTGTGGCCTCGGAGTCAACCGAGAGAAAACAGAGCTGATGATTTTTATATGTATAAAATTGCTATATTTCAACTCCCTAAGCTAGGCGGTAAAGAATTATCCCTATCTGACAGAGCAAAGAACGTGCGTCTTATCTTAGATCTTAAACTCAACTGGAAAGACAATATTCCGGATAGAGCGAAAAATGCATCGATTGCTTTCTACTCGTGTTGCAAACTATTCGGTCGTAGACAATGTTTCTCATCTAAAGTGTTCCAGCTTGCTTTTAAAAACAACTATCATATCCACAAGTTATCTAAAGTATCTGGCGTCTGAGGCCCTAAATGCAATGACCCATTGACCTATTCATTAATCAGTTGGATTTGATCAGCGCTCTTCGAGAAAATAAACAAGGTTTCTGGTCACACCGCAGTTTTATCCAGAATACCGACCGTTTAGGTTGCCCTACTTGCTTTCTGTTCGCAACTTCGGATTTTAGTAAATTCTTTAAAACCACAATATCTTCACGGCAATACTGTATGGCGAATCTGTTGGAAAGTGAATCTGGTCTTTCGCTCTACATCGACGGGTCTAAAATGGATCGGAGGTCTTGGCAGTAGAAGGGGTCTTTCGTCTGCCGGATCTCTGCAATGTGTTCCATGCGGAAGTTCATGCTGCACTAGTAGTGTGCAAAGCTACTAGTGCATCTGGTAATTCAGGAGAGATCGGTTTTCATTTTCTCAGATAGCCAAACTGTTGGACACTCACATTACCAAATCTAAGCTTGTAAGGGAATGAAAAAACCAATTAAATCTTGTTCGTCGCCACAACACACTTTGTCGTTCATGGGTTCCAGGGCATAGTAATATTCCCGGGAACGAGCAAACTGGCACGTTGACTAGACGGGTTTCATCGGGTTAATCCCAGTCAGTCGCGGTTCAGATTCCAATTAGTGCTAGGGTCACTTTTCCTTTTTAGGCAATTATAAATGGCAAAATATGAACAGCTTCAGCAAAGCTAAGCTTATTTGGCCTATTATTGACCCCAAATGTACTAGAACACTACTGTTAAACTCCCGAAAAGATCTTGCGAGACTAACAACCGCCAACACGGAGCTTCCCTTAGTTGTAAGGAAGAGGACACTTCAAAAATGTTAAAAACTTTCTATGTGTGTGTCCTGCACTTAGATCGAGTAGACTAAGACACTTTGTACATGGCAGTTTGAGCGATCTAGCACTCTTATGTTCCTAGCAACTACGGTCATTCCTTAACTGTATTGGTTGGCTCTGATCCTACATAGTCTTTCACGACAAAGGTCTTCATAACAGTTATGTGCTAATTTCCTATCAGCCTCCTCTGATCTATCTACGGTACCCCACATCTAAAAGGTTATCTCCGCTTTTCACATTCATTAAGGTCACTTTTTTCGTGTTAAATTTTTTTTTTTTGAACTCATAACTCTTATTTGCGATACCCGAAAAAAATAAATAATCTACAATATATTCATAAAAAACAGCTTTTTATACCCTGTACCCAAAGGGTAAAAGGGTATATTAAGTTTGTGCGAATGTATGTAACAGGCAGAAGGAGCCAAGATAGACCATATAAAGTATATATATTCTTGATCAGCATTGGAAGGGGAGTCGAACTAGCTATGTCTGTCTGTCCGTCTGTCTGTCCGTCCTGCTGTCTGCCGTATGAGAGAGATTATCTCGGAGACTATAAGAGATAGGGCCACCATATTTGAAACTTAGACTCTCCTGAACCGTCAAGTGTTCACTTGCAAACGGTTTTTCTCTAGACCCATTTTAAGGGGTACCCCCATACAAATGTACCCCAAAATTTTAGGTTTTTGCATAAAAACGCCATTGTTTTTTGTTCTAGGAAGTTCAAACTTTGCATAAATTATGTCTATGATAGTCTCAATAAAAAATCAAAATATGGGTAGGACCAACAAAGTTTTAGGTATAGCCCCCATACAAATATACCCCAAAATTTTTAGTTTTTGCATAAAAACGTCATTGTTTTTTATTGTAGGAAGTTCAAACTTTGCATAAATTATGTCTATGATAGTCCCAATAAAAAATCCCAATATGGGTAGGACCAACAAAGTTTTAGGTATAACCCCCATACAAATATACCCCAAAATTTTAGGTTTTTGCATAAAAACGTCATTGTTTTTTATTGTAGGAAGTTCAAACTTTGCATAAATTATGTCTATGATAGTCCCAATAAAAAATCCCAATATGGGTAGGACCAACAAAGTTTTAGGTATAGCCCCCATACAAATATACCCCAAAATTTTTGGTTTTTGCATAAAAACGTCATTGTTTTTTTATTGTAGGAAGTTCAAACTTTGCATAAATTATGTCTATGATAGTCCCAATAAAATATCCCAATAGGGGTAGGACCAACAAAATTTTAGGTATAGCCCCCATACAAATTTACCCAACTTTTCAAGTTTTTGTTTGAAAATTCAATACAATAAGGTATATACAAAGATAGGACTTAATTTAAGGTACATAAAGATTGGGTACAAGGTATCTTGCAGTCAACATACTCAACTTCAGCGCTCTTTCTTGTTTTAACCTAAATTTTGTCACCCTTCACGATTTACAGAACCATTAATTTTCTGAAGTTTTTACTTTAAAGTTTTTACTTGTGCAGATTACAATAGAATATGGTCGAAATGTTTCCCGCACCGTTTTTAAAGCAGAAACAAAAATAAAATGTGATGTGTTTGTTGTTTTATGACTCGAGTTTGTATATTGAAATTACAGTTATTCTGTTGCATTGATATCTAAGCAATGTATTTGTTGTTTTATGGCTACAATTTTTTTGCACTTTGTTTGTTGTTGTTTTTTGTTTGCCTACAGCGAATATGAAAAAAAGAGCACTTTTTCGATACAATGCTGTGCCCACCTTTGGTTTAGTGTATAAAATAGTAAATCCCTTATTTATTTTTAATTTATTTAAATTCAATATTTAGCTTATTTTTTATTTAGAAATTTAGAAAATATTATTTTTCCAATCCAATTTATATTTAAAATTTTTGCACTGATAAAGATAAAATTGTCAAACGTTGCACAACTAAATCAAAATATCAAAAATAAACTAATTTTATAAAATCAACATAACTAAAAATTAATTATGATACGCCAAACATGAAATATGCATCCACTTACAACTGATATAAATGAATAATTCAAATATAACAACAAAATAAAATTGTGCCTAATCTCGATACACAATATTGACACTAGAATTTTATAAACGTGTTACGTGTTGGCCAAACTTAAATTGAAAGCAAAATTTAAATGTGAATTACCATTCGAAACGTGCCAAAAATGTTTGTAAAACATTGCCACAACGCCTTTAACTATGCCACAACAAATTTGTCCTTTGAACAACAACAATAATAATAATAATAATATTGTAACAGGACAAGTGTTACTGGTGTGTAAACATTGTAAGAGACGACAACGACGGAAAAGAAACAAAAATATTTTAGGGACATGCAAAAGTAAGCTAAGTCGGTCAACATTTGTTGCATATGAAAAAAAAAAAAAGATAAATATTTTTGCCAACAAGAAATCTGATGAAAAAGTATAAAATCAAGACAAAAATTTTGTATGTATTTATTTCATATTTGCAAGAAAGAGAAAGTCTTCTTTGAAAAGGATAAATTTAAAAATATTTTAGGTATTTACAACACAAAACACGTGTTGAAAATTATTGAAAAAAATAAAGTAAAAATAAATGCATGTCCTTATAAAACGCATAGCATGCTTTCGGGCGCACAACAACATCAAATATTTACATTAGTCCTTTTCAGATATGAGTGTACATATGTAGGTAGTGTATATATGAAAAATGTTCTGTAAAGTTTGCTTCAAGTCAGTCGTCTCGCTTTGATTTCCTTCACTGATTTCCATACAAAAAAATGTATTTAAGGTATTATTAGTTTATCAGAAAGATTGTAACGCATTTAAGGAGTATATTTCATAAATTTAACGTATTCTTGATTATATCGATATTTTATTGCAAAAATGGGTTTCCCTATTATTGAGTGTACACCAAGCCAGGTTAAATTCAGAATTTTTTGTCCGATAAGATCGATTTCTCAAATCATGAGTGAATATTTTCAACAGATCATCATTTAAAATTTCGAATCTCTTTCTACCCATGATTGAGCAGTAGCAAAGTAGCTGTTCACATTCCCATCTGTGTCACTATTATCGCGTTTTTCTACATGGGTCATATTCTCTTTGGATTGTGATTACTGCAATCAATGATGCAATATATATTTTATTTAGTTGTAGGATGCGTTTAAATACAGGTCAAGTTATTCCAAAGACTTTTTAGTTTGCTAAATTGGACCAATTTTTCCAAAATGTTTTCAATGGTGCTTTATTTGATAAGCACCATGACCGAGTGGGCTTCACTACGTCGAATGAATGCGATGTACCGTTTCTGAAGGGAAATTTCACTCTGAAAACGATTTCGAAGGCCAAAATGCTCTTTAGGGTTTTGAATAAAATGGGGCTGAAACCCCGCGAAACCAAGAGTTTTTTTACCGTTTTTGAGAAGTTGTTAAAGAAATTAAAGCTTGAACCACAACAACCTTTCAAATGAGCCCTAATACAAAAAACACTGCATGCTTCGAAGGGTCATGGCATTAATTTGGTTTAGGGCTCATTTGAAAGGTAATGGCTCAAGCTTTAATTTCTGATAGTTACGAAGTTTGTTCCACGTCAGTTTAGCGGAACGCAAATTAGAATTTTTGTGTAGAAATTTAATATTATACATTAAATACAAGAAAGAACGCTGAAGTCGAGTATGCTCGACTGCAAGATACCCTGTACCCAATCTAAATGTACCTTAAGTTAGGTTCTATTTGACTACCATACATCATTGAATTGGATTTTCATAGAAAAACTTAAAAAAATCGGGTATATCTTTGATTGGGTTTATACCTAAAATTTTGTTGGGCCTACCCATTTTGGTCTATTTCATTGGGACAATCATAGACATAATTTATACTAAATTTAAATTTTCTATAACAAAAAGCAATGACGTTTTTATGTAAAAACCCAATATTTTGGGGTAAATTTGTATGGGGGCTATACCTAAAATTTTGTTCGTCCTATCCATATTGGGATATTTTATTGGGACTATCGTAGACATAATTTTTACTAAATTTGAACTTCCTAGAATAAAAAAAAAAATTACGTTTTTATGCAAAAACCCAAAATTTTGGGGTATATTTGTATGGGGGGCTATACCTAAAATTTTGTTGGTCCTATCCATATTGGAATATTTTATTGGGACTATCATAGACATAATTTATACTAAATTTGAACTTCCTAGAATAAAAAACAATGACGTTTTTATGCAAAAACACAAAATTTTGGGGTACATTTGTATGGGGGGTACCCCTTCAAATAAGTCTAGAGAAAAACCGTTTGTAAGTGCACACTTGACGGCCTAGGAGAGTCTAAGTTTCAATTTTGAAAGCTCTACCTCTTATAGTCTCCGAAATAATCGTTTTCATACGGCAGACAGCATGACAGACGGACGGACGGACAGACAGACAAAGCTAGTTCGACTCCCCTTCCAATGCTGATCAAGAATATATATATTTAATAGGGTCTATCTTGCCTCCTTCTGTCTGTTACATACATTCGCACAAACCTAATATACCCTTTTACCCTTTGGGTACAGGGTATAAAAATTGAATCAAAACTATGAGATTTCGGTGTTCCCCCTGATTATTTTTTAAGCAAAGCTCAAAAATTGATAAAATAATTTTTATTTTTTTCAGCATAAAAACTCTTCCCTAAAGTAACAAAATATTCTGCTTTTATTTGTAATCAGAGTCCCTAGGAATATAAAAGAAAGTTCTCAACTCAAATAAATTTATAACTTCTTCTGAAAGTGAACTTCTTTATATGTATAACATTTTATTGTTCCGTATATCAGCAAACTTGATATCAAAGGATCGGAAGTGTCCAAAGCTCTATGAAAAATGTCAGAAAGATTAGTTATTCTGCTATTCTTTTTAGCGTTAGATCGTCTGTCCATTTTATACAATTTATTAAGTGCATTTGAAGCATTTTAACCTAGATATTCAACTGGAAGTAAGCTCAAATTAATTATGTCCATTAAGTAAAATCTTGTGGACACTGGACGGTGAAAATGTTCTTTGTGCTCTTCTAAAAAATTTCACTTTTTAACAGCCAACAAATTTCTGGGTTCTCATAAATCTATTCCCATGTATTTTGACCCGTTAAATGGGCAATTTTTCTTAAGGATCAATCCTGTTTCTGAAGAAAGGTAATAAATTTTTTCTTGAATTGTGATTATCAATAAATATTTCTAAATTATGGTTTATTCAAAACAAAAACATAAAGCCTAAAATTGTATAAATAGGACAAAAAGTGTGAAAGTAATGGAATACTAAGTAAAATCAGACAAATTTATTTTTGATTTATAATTTTCGTGGCTTTCTTGTGGAATCTATGGCCGGAAATACTTGGGAATAGATCCAAGAAAACCCAGAACCTTCAATAAAGTCAAAATTTGTCAACTAGTGTAATCAATGGAGAGGAAAAAATTCCATCTGCTTTCTATTGGGTTGCCCCCAAAAGAAACCGGCGATTTTTTTAAAGAAAGTAAATACATTTCTTTTAAATATTTTTATAAATTTTAGAATAAACCTTAATCAATTATATACTTTCCATTTTGTTGGATGACCTTTCACCATCTTTCCGGCAACATCATTATTGAACGCTTATAGAACTGCTGGTTTTATCTGCAAAAAAATTGAACCAAGTGCGATTTTATAGCCTCGTCATTATCGAAAGTTTTACCATTTAAGGAGTTTTGCAAAGACCGAAAGCTCCCTGAAGCCAAACTGTTTTAAGAAAAAACTCCCTAAATCCTTAATTGTGAATAAGACACATTCTCGTTGGATACCATATAGATTACTTTGCACTAGGTACCAGAAGTAACGGATTTCTAAAACTTAGTATTTTATGTATGCTACAGAATATTTAAACTTCGGTTTTATAGAAATTAAATATTTACCTTCTTCTTTTTTCTCTCAAATGTTAAAATCTGCTTACAAGGCATAGCCAAAGTAAAACTCTGGAGATGTTTTTTTGATTCTAATGGTTTTTGAATCGAATAAAAGAAACATCATATCTCATGTACATGACTTGCATATTAAATTTTTGTGTTTTTTCTTTTTTTTTTTTTTTGGTTCCAATATACAAAATAACAATTGCGAAAATTGTGACATTTTACAAGCCAAACTACTTGTGCGGAAAAAAATAAATATTTTTCTTCGTTTTGGCTAGAAATCAAAATTTTTCGTTTCCTTCCTGCACCTTTCGTCGAGCACATTGAATCTTCAATACAGTTTGTTGTTTCCTATTCAATTTAGTCGCTGAATGGAAGCCAAATTCAGCTAACATGATTGAAAACTTTTTCTTAAAATGTGTTAGTATTTACTTATTAGCTTCTAGAAACATACGTTTCGGTAATAAAAATTTTGATGATTTATGGATTTGTGTATATGCACGGCTGCATCTGTGCAGTGTTTATTTATTTGCAATTTTTTGGTATAAAAGTTTGCCTAATCTTTTCCGCCTAATTGGTTACTAGTTTTTGTTTGCTTTATTATCTAATCCAATATTTTTTTTGTACTTCATATTTGTTTTACAAAACAAATTAAGAACTTAAATTACTAACACTGAAGAAGTATATCATCAAATTTCAATTTGCTTATTGCAAACAAATTTTATATTTCAAATTGTAGCAAACATTTTAATCTGTTTTGAAGAAAAAAAACATAGTTTACAAAACTAACTCAATGACATGTTCATCAACAGCTACAAAAAATACTTCATAAATGCATCCATCAGTTCCTAATGGAAATTCTATTTAGAAGTTTACTCAGCATGTTTTTTATATTTATCAACAACATGAGGCATTACTCCGTATTCAAATAAACAAAACAACAGTTTTTATTTCAAAAAAGATTTTTCATTTGCCAATGTAGATTTTACTTAAGGCACATTTTTGTATATTTTGTATACATGAAACTCAACTGCAGCCGGAAGAACAAAAAAAAAAAAAAACGTTTACTTGCTGTCCAAATGTGTTTTGTACCTTATACAGGGTGTCCCCAAAACTTTTTGACAAACTTCGTCAAGAGATAGAGGGAAGTCAAGACAAACAACGTTTGTTCTTGCACCAATTGCCTATTGCATACCGTATTTGAGTTATTCGAGCTACAAAAAAATGCATTTTGAATGCATTTTTAAAAATCTACTTGTTTGATTTCAAATAATTTCTTAAACAAATTTGTCAAAGAAAAAAATATTTCTTTTTTTCTTTATAAAAATCTCTTTACAAATTTTCAAAATGAGACCCTTGCTCATTAGTACATTTCAAAAACCGACTCTCAACCTCGGTTGTGACTGTTTGCCATATCATTTCTTGCCTCATTGTGTTGAATGCAAACTCTATTTTTTCTTTAAGCTGGTCGCGGTCCCTTATTTCTTCATTGTACACCAATTCTTTCGCTCGCCCCCAAACATAAAAGTCGACAGGAGTTAGGTCCGGCGATCTTGCTGGCCACTTAATTGGACCATTTCATAAAGCCTTCGGGCCTCACGTGCGCTGCAGTCAGCTTTTCCGTAGCACAATACCATGTCGGTGTATTCTTCTTTCGAAAATTTCATTGTGAAATAACCGAAATTTAGAAAAACAACTTCAAAACACAAAGAAATCGCACTTTTTAAATAATAAAAAATTTTTTTTGAAGTAATTTTCAATGAAATTTTTTTAAATTTGGAAAAGTAGTTTAAATTATTTCTCAAAATGCATTCAAAAATGCATTTTTTAGAACTCGAATAACTGAAAAACGGTATAAGATGGGCGATTGGCGCTAGAACAAACAGTGTTTGTCTTGACTCCATCTATCTCCTGACGACGTTTGTCAAAAAGTTTTGGGGACACCCTGTATATTATATGAATTATTCGGGAATATTAATTTTAATAACAACTTTGCTACAGGCATAAAGAGTGATTTTTGAGTCGCTGTGTCAATTGCGTTCTTGAGTGTTTCCTTTGTATATGCGGATTTAAGCTAGTCACACTTGTTTTCAATTACACTTTGCCGTTTGTTTTAGGTTTTTGTATAAAAAAATATCAATTCACTTCTTTTTCTGTTCGTATTTTTGTTGCAATGGCGCTCTCAACATTTCAACACGCCGCGCTTTCAGTGAATGGTACTTTCTGGCGATTCAAGTGATTGACAAATGTACCAAAAAGTTTGTACTGGTTCGGTGTTCAAACTGAAAACTGAACAGTTTAAATATTCGCGCAGAGTGATACACAAAATCCGATTACTACTTTCAGTCGCAGAGTGACACTGTGATTTTCAAATCTCGGTGAAAAAATCACCGTAAGTGATCTTTATGTCATCCCGATTGGGTTGCAGATACTCGTCTGCATTATCAACAAATGCTTCCAGCTTGGTCACTTTCCCACTCAATGGAAATGCGCCAAAATAATACTTATACGCAAACCTGGAAAGCCTGCAGCCAATCTCACCTTATATCGTCCAATAAATTTATTGTCGGTACTCCCCAAAGTTGTTGAGAGACTTCTCCTGCGTAGAGTGCGGCCAATTCTGGAAGAGGCCGGTTCGATCCCCGATCAGCAGTTTGGTTTCAGAGAAAGCCATGACACGACGGAACAGTGCCACAGTGCCCGTACTATACCTTCAATAGGTACTACCTTGAGCGCAGGAATTTCTTCGTTAGATGTGGGAAAGAAAACTTCCAAATAAAAGAAGTCAGAGCCTCAGGGAAGTGTTCTAGGACCAGTCCTTACACACGCTATACAGTCGACTTGCCGATTATAGAGGAAGATAAATTGCTGGTCGCTACGTATGCAGACGACACGGTTTTCTTGGCTTCCGACGATTCCCCACAGGTTGCTTTTGGAATCCTTCAAAAGCAACTCGACATCTTCTCTACTTGGCTCAAGAGGTGAAACATTGTAGTGAACCCTGAGAAGTCCACTCAAATGACTTTTTCCCCAAGTTCATCTCAACGGAGCAACAATACCATGCAGCGCTACAGCCAAGTATCGGGGCTTGGGCCTTGACAGAAGGTTAACTTGGCTTCCTCACCTTCTCACCAAAATGGCACAGCTCAATGAAAAATAAAAAAACATTTATGGCTTATCGGACGAAGGTCACCTCTCAAACTGTGGAGCAAGCTTCTAGTGTATAGAGCAATAATAAAGCCGGTATGGACCAACGGAAAGTTTAAAGTGGTTTAGATTGAAAAAATTGAAAGACAGCTAAGAAAAAATTTGTCGTTGCACTTAATACATAAAGTCAAGATTTTATATCTTCCAAATACATAAATGTTTTCAAAGATCTCAAAATAGGATTTTGTTTTAGTGATGATCACATTATTTGACACAAATCTCTTACCGTCGAACTATATTTTCAGGATGAAACAATATTTATGCAAAATGTGATGATCCCATATTGTTCCATGGATCTTAAAGGCATTTTCTGGTGTAAAATCCTGTTTTGAGCGACATTAATGATAGTGTGACTTGTGCTGGTACAACTACAACGGAATTTAGTAAATCAATTTTTAGATAATGCAAAAAAAAATTTTAGCGAATAAAAACTTCGGAATCACAAAAGTCATTCTTCATAAGGCTTTTTTTTTTAGGAACAAATGAAAATTTAAAACCAAAAGCTGTGCATAGCTTGCAAATATAAAGAATTCCTTTGACCTAAGCCGAAATAGTAAGTCTAAAAGTTTTACTGCAATTGAGCAACAATCCCAAAGACAAACTATGAAAGACGTCATTACATATATTATCTCTCCTCTTTTTTCCAACTTGCTAAATCTGTATCTGAAGCCTTAAAATGCTGAATTCATGTACGGATTCAACAATAGTAAATTTTGCAGAGTAGATACACGTGTTGTGCTGTACATGTGCTGTGTTTTTTACCTGAATAAATTGTGTAAATCTTTGTTGTGTAGCACAACCGCAAACATTTTGATTTCACTCGTTTTAGTTTGCATTTGTTGTGTTAATTGTTAGAGAAAACAATAAACGGAAGCGAAATCGCAGAAGTAACTTTTTCAACCCAACGATTGCAAAAGTTTTACTTGACTTTGAGATCTTGTGGTGAATTACATAAATGGAGTTTGCGAACGCAATTATGAGTATTATGAAAGCGAAACGCGTGCGAACTCTGCTAAGTTGTGCATTTGTGTAATGTTGCACTTAAACTTTAAACAAAAACTTCATAAATAGCTTCAAAGTTTCATTTAAGTACATTCAGAATATTTGTAGTTGAGATGGGCGCCGTAAAAGGAATCTCACGGAATCCTGTATGTCCGTTAGGTCCCGATTAATTTTAAGCATAAAATTGCTAATACTTAAAAAATTATAGCGCTGCTCTGTTCAGTTTTAAGCCTTTTGATAAATAAATAAAAATTATTTTAGAAAATGTTTGAGTTTCCATAACTAAAATAATCGAGACACAGCAGAAATCGAGAAATTCTACGACGCCCATCTCTAATTTGTAGCTTTAAAAAGTTTTATGAAGCGTGCTTAGGATCAGATATTTTTGTACGCATAGAGTACCATATTCGCATGAATGACGCAATAAATATAAACGATTGCATTGGGCCGGTTACACGCACTGGCTCCGGGAAATTTTTTTTATTTTGTTTTTATTTTCGGTTTTGGTGTCAGATTTTGGGTTTCGTTTAATTATTATTTAATTTCGCAAAAAGCATTTTCGGCAATGACTCGTCAGCGATCTTTAAGCATCTTTTGAGGGCCGAAAACGATCTTTCAACACTCATTTGTTTCGCAGGAACCGAGTGTACAACTTTAGCCTAGTGCACCACTTTGACCGAGTGTACCTCTTCCACCTAATACTTTTTATACCCTGTACCCAAAGGGTAAAAGGGTATATTAAGTTTGTGCGAATGTATGTAACAGGCAGAAGGAACCAAGATAGACCATATAAAGTATATATATTCTTGATCAGCATTGGAAGGGGAGGCGAACTAGCTATGTCTGTCTGTCTGTCCGTCCGTCTGTCCGTCCTGCTGTCTGCCATATGAGAGAGATTATCTCGGAGACTATAAGAGATAGGGCCACCATATTTGAAACTTAGACTCTCCTGAGCCGTCAAGTGTTCACTTCAAACGGTTTTTCTCTAGACCCATTTTAAGGGGTAGCCCGCATACAAATATACCCAAAAATTTTAGGTTTTTGCATAAAAACGTCATTGTTTTTTATTGTAGGAAGTTCAAACTTAGTAAAAATTATGTCTATGATAGTCCCAATAAAATATCCCAATATGGGTAGGACCAACAAAGTTTTAGGTATAGCCCCCATACAAATATACCCCAAAATTTTAGGTTTTTGCATTAAAACGTCATTGTTTTTTATTGTAGGAAGTTCAAATTTAGTATAAATTATGTATGTGAAGGTCCCAATAAAATATCCCAATAGGGGTAGGAACAACAAAATTTTAGGTATAGCCCCCATATAAATTTACCCAATTTTTCAAGTTTTTTTTTTGAAAATTCAATACAATAAGGTATATACAAAGATAGGACTTAATTTAAGGTACATAAAGATTGGGTACAGGGTATCTTGCAGTCGAGCATACTCGACTTCAGCGTTCTTTCTTGTTAATATTTTAGGTCTGTCTTTCAGCTTCTTTATTTGGTCTGTTCGCTCACCATCTTCAGTTTCATCTTCTGAAGCTACCTCAATGGTTTGCTCGAACTGGTTCAAAAGCGAGAAGGTGTTTGTCCTTGCGAAAGCTACTTGAGCAAGGCTGTGCTATTAGACTTGTCTATATGTTATATAAAATAGGTGCAAAAAAGCTGCTTCAGTTGTGCTCTGGCGAGCATAAGGTTCATAGGGTTTTGCAACAATATCCGTCTAATCAGTGGGTCAAAGTAAATGCTGCAAATGATTGCATTGCACCCCAATAGACTCCCATCCATTTCACGGAAGCACTGGCTTGAGCTTCAGCTATAGCTTATAAAAGTCAGCCATGAACAATTGAGTGCTTTGCAGCTTTTCTGTGTTTCTTCCAAAGTAGTAACAAGCCTTTTTTAAATCACCGCTCTCATTTTAAGGAGCCTTTCGAATTTAATTTGGCTGTACAGAGGGCATTTCCATGTCACTAAATATTTAAGCTGTTAACGTCTTAAAGGCTTTAGAGTCCAGTACAGTCAACGGTGTCTTCTTTTTACTCTTTTTTGATTGCATCAAGACCAAACTATGTTGGGGCTAGTATGAAAACATACAAAAAAGCACTCAAAAGTCACTGTTTTTTTTAGCACGAGGGGTAGCTTTTTGGTCCCTTTAAAAGGATATGCAATAATATTAGTGAAAAGTCTAACATAGACTACTAATGTCTTCAATAGTCGATCCCAGCGAACTTTGTCCCACCTCCATAAGGTAAGCACTTCAGTACACTTATTAGCACTGATGTCGAATTCATATATAGTATTTATACAATATTGTCTACCTTGTCTGCGTAGTCGCTCCCACTTATTAAAAGTATATTTGGTCCGGTCCACACTGGTTTTAGTGCCAAAACTTTAGGCAAAAATTAGAAAAATGTAGATACAGACCTGAAACTTAGTACACCTTATGGTCATATGAAGTATGAGAAAAATTTTAGGACTTCTTCACCGCCCCATATAAATTAGTGTCTTTGAAAACAAAATGTATCTGTAACAACGCCCAAAAAATATTGAAAACAAAATTTGGTGCGGCAAAAAATGCTATTTTTGATAGTTTTCGATTAAGAAACCGCTAATAAAACGTTAGCATCAGCTCTAAAAAATGTTCTTCCCTTCGAAAAGTTTAAATGAAAAGTTAGATTCAAGGATGTTTACTGATCATAAAAATGTAAAAAAAAATATTCGGCGGAGAGTTTTTTTTTATACCCGCCACACATAGTGGGGAGGGTATTATCATTTTGTCAGAAAGTTTGACTAACGCATAAAGGAGATAAAGGGACGTCCTATAAAGTATATATATTCTTGATTCAGCACGACGAGACGAGTCGATCTAGCCATGTCCGTCTGTCTGTCTGTCCGTCCGTCTGTCCGTCCGTCTGTATTTATGCGATTCATTCGCTCAGTTTTAAAGATATTGACCTGAAACTCGACCTGAACTTAAGCTTTTCTCAGTCCTAAGCAGTTCAAGTGTTAAAATCAAAGTGCCACGCCCATTTTAAGGTATCGCCCCCATACAAACTTACTGTTTTTTTCTAAGTTTTTGCATGAAAATAGCTATTATTTATGACTGTAGTCACTCGAAGTTGGAAAGAAATACTTCTAATGTCATCCAATATCAAATCCAAGCTGCCACGCCCATTTTTGGATATATCCCCCATACAAATTTTCCGCCCAATATCGAATTTTATATGAAAATAGCTATTATTTATGAATGTAGTCACTCAAATTTGGGTAAAAACACTTGTAATGACATTCAATATCAAAACCAAGGTGCCACGCCCATTTTTAGCTAAAGCACCCATACAAACTTATTGATTATTTTCGAACATTTGTATGAAAAAGTAATTATTTTCAAATATATATTTATAAATGTATATAAGCTACTGATGATCACACATAAACTATTCAAAGATTCGTGTGACGGGTATTTAAGCTTCGGTTCCACCGAAGTTAACGTTTTTCCTTGTTTTTTGATAATTTTTGGATAAATTTTGGATAAATTTTGGATAAATTTTGGATAATTGGACCAGATTGGTCATTTCATAGAGAACTCGAAAGTTGGATCGCTTCTTCTTTCTAAACTCAAAAAATGATTTTTTTGGTAGATACCTACTCAAAAAAATTAATGACTAGTGCGGCAAACGAGGGAAGTGAATTGATATATATTTTTGATCGCTGAATTTGAATCTGAAGCCTGAATGTAAAAGTTGGTTCGCGTTTTCGTTTAAACCTCAAAAAACTAACATTTCTAATGTCATCCAATGTCAAAACAAAGGTATCACGCCTATTTTTATGTTTTAGCCTCATAGGAACTTTCCGACCATTTTCTACTTATTGTATGGAAATATTATATATAGTAATAATTTACGACTTTATTCACTCCAAATGCGGTAAAAACATTATAAATGTCATCCAAACATATAGCCCCCATACCAACTCACAACCTAGTTTCAAATTTTTTTTAAAGAAAATTTTTAGTATTTTGTTATTAATTTGACCCCATTATTGTGTCTAAACTTTGGTTGCTTCGGTTTATTGATAGCCACTGATGATCATAAATAAACTAAACCAAGATGTGGCGGGTATTTGAGCTTTGGTTTTACCGATGTTAACGTTTTTCCTTGTTTGTTGTAAATTTTTTCTCCAATATTTAAAAAACACTGCTTAATTTCGTCATTTCTAATGTATTTGTGTCGCTGAATCCGAATCTGAAGTCGGAATTCAAACTTTAGTATGCGTTTTCGTTCTAAACTCAAAGAAATATATTGGATTAAATTATGGTTTTTGCAATACTCTTAAAAAACTTTAATTTCTGACAAAATTGTTGGCATTTGGAACAGTGTGATGTGGTCGGAATTGGAATTATCCAATCACGTCTCAATATCAAGAAAATTTGTGTCAAAGTCAAAAAAATACTTATTAAACTACAAAGTCCAAAAGTCTATGAAACATTAATATGAAGTCAACAGAAATTGATTCTTTTAGACTATTTTTTTACTATTTCAATTAAATATTAAAATTCGCAGTTAGTTTAATAAGTATGTAAAATAACATTAATTTTTGTAATATTTGCTGAACTCAAGTTTGACATTTCAATTTCAGATTCGTTAATTTTTGAAGACAAATGTTAAGGCTTTTTGCCCCGAAATAAAAGTTACATATGTTTTGATTACACGGTGCTACAAATTTTTTTTTTTTAATTTATTGGATTTGACTTATTGTAGGTTGTAGGTATAGTTAAATAGATTTTTTTGACATACTAGAATTTTCTCTTGCACATCGAGATTTTGAAATAACGGTAAAAAAACTGAATTTTGGAGGTTTATAGTGTTCAACAAATATGTGTAATAAACTATACATCTTACAACGTATTTCAATACGTCGTTGGAAAAAGAACAAAAGCACCTTTCTAATGGTGTGCTACATGTTATCTTTTGCGAATTTTGAAGGCAAACTCAATTTTTGTTTTTTTTTCCACAATTTTCGACTTTATCGATGATTGCTTGAATAATTTTGTTTGAAAGCTACATCTACAGTTATAAGTTTTGAAAATGACGCTTGATAACAAGTAAAACGAATATTTAATCGAACAAATCCGACATAAGTTGACGAAGTTGTTCAAGCTTTTCTAAAAACAAATTTTTCAAAAATTACTATTTTTCATACAAATTAAAAAAAAAAATTTTTTTAAAAATAAAAATCTGCAAGCAAAAACACAAACTTGAAGTCGAATATGCTCGACTGCAAGATATCCTGTACCCAATCTATATGTACCTTAAGTTATGTTCTATTTTACTACCATACCTCATTGAATTGGATTTATCTTTGTATGGCGGCTATACCTAAAATTTTGTTGGGCCTACCCATATTGGTCTATTTCATTGGGACTATAATAGGCATAATTTATACCAAACTTACACTTTCTGGGGTAGATTTGTTTGGGGGCTACACCTATAATTTTGGTTGTCCTACCCATATTGGAATATTTTATTCGGACTATCACAGACATAACTTGTACTTAATTTGAACTACCTAGAATAAAAAACAATGACGTTTTTATGCAAAAATTCAAAATTTTGGAATGCATTTGTATGGGGGGTACCCCTTAAAATGGGCTTAGAGAAAAACCGTTTGTAAGTGAACACTTGACGGACTAGGAGAGTCTAAGTTTCAAATAAAGTGGCCCTATCTTTTATAGTCTCCGAGATAATCTCCCTCATACGGCAGACAGCAGGACAGACAGACGGACGGACGGACAGACATAGCTAGTTCGACTCCCTTTCCAATGCTGATCAAGAATATATATACTTAACAGGGTCTATCTAGCCTCCTTCTGTCTGTTACATACATTCGCACAAACTTAATATACCCTTGTACCCTTTGGGTACAGGGTTAAAAAACTGTAATTTTTGAAAATTTTCTTTTTAGAAAAACTTGAATAACTTCGTCAATTTATGTCGGATTTGTGCGATTAAATATTCGTTTTACTTGTTATCAAGCGTCATTTTCAAAACTTATAACTGTAGTTGTAGATTTCAAACAAAATTGTTCAAGCAATCATCGATAAAGTCGAAAATTGTGGAAAAAACCAAAAAATTGAGTTTGCCTCTAAAACTCACAAAGATAGGATCGAAAATGTTATAACATGTAGCACACCATTGGAAATTTGCTTTTGTTGTAAGATGTATAGTTTAAGACATATAACATATGTATTTGTTTAACACTATAAACCTCCAAAAAATCAGATTTTTGCCGTTATTTCAAAATCTCGATTTGCAAGAGAAAATTCTAGTAAGCCAAAGGAATCTATTTAACTGTACCTACAACCTACACTTAATCCCATCCATCCCATCGCACCGTGTTATCATACATGATTTGAAAATCGTAATTGTAAACATTTTGCGGCTTACGATTTGATAAACTCAACAAATCCATGAGAAACTCGTAAAAACAAAATGTTTAAAAATATTTTTACAATTTATGCGATTTGCGGAAAAGTTTATTAAATCGTAAATCCCAAAAAATTTTACGTTTACGATTTACGGAATATGCATGAACATCATATTTGAGTAATAAAACTTCAACAAATTTTTTGTCGAATCAAATAAAAAATTTTAATAAGAGAAATAAAAAAATTTACCACAGACGCTTACATAACAGAGCAATGAACTTCAGTGATGGCAAAGTCTTTATAAAAGAAAAAAAATAGATAAACCAATAGAACTGCGATCATGCCACATGAGGTGGCACATGTGCAGCTTCATAGGCAAGAGACTAAAATTACATTTGCATTTTACCGAAGCAAGTTAGCAGGCATTGACTCCAAATGGATTGCATAAAACTAGAAGAGGATATGAGAACAGTGAGAATCTACTTGCAACTCGATTCTAGGGAGTTGTTCAGTCAAGCCAAGCGACACGAAATTTGTAGCTAAAAAAAAAAAAAAAAATTATGTGGCAACATAAAAAGAGAAACAACGCAGCAAACTGCAACACTTCACTCATGTCTTTCTCAACCTCTTACTTCGCGCTGTATTTGTCAATGTCAAGAATTGCATTGAAGCGCATTTAAAATAGAGTCTGTGGTGCAGTAAATGAGACTCCAAAGACACCTTCTAGGGAAAGTCTTCTTCTTCTTCTTCTTGTCATCGTCTGCCAAAACAGGTTTATTTGGCAGACGGCAAAATCTTTCTTTGATCTTGCATTATTCTGTTTTGTCTATTCCGAGGGCGAACAGCGGATATACGCTTATGAGTTGCGGCATGGAATTTACATGTTGCATGTGGCTGGCTTGCATATAGGTGTAGCAGAGGCAACTTTGTCTATGAGAAAATTGCACGGTGTAGCATCGGTGGAAAAAAAAAAAACTTATTGCGCTATGTCTCACAAAAGAGCAATTAGCTAAACTTGCTTAAGTGGTATTCAATATAGTCGTTTTTAGTGTGGCAACAGAATTTGTGGCAAGATGTTGTGCAAGACTAGCTGCCTACTGTGGCTGCTACTTCAGCTAATATTAAATTTAAGTAACTCAAAGGTAAGGTGAAAACCTGTATTTTATGCTTCATAATTAAACTATTTTATATGCTTACAGTTTGCGCATGCCCAAGGCAATATCGAAGATCTGGCCAAGATAAAAGACTTTCTAATGCAAATCGAAAATCTTGTACTAAACACACTCGATGATGCATTGGAAGTATACGTTTTACCTATCAGAATCTTAGCACAAAACTATTAAATGTGCAATTGAAACAATCTGTACAGCCCACAATCGATGCGTATCTATTGGATGTGTCAGTCGCACTTGAAGCAAAACGTAATTACGCCCAGAAGCGTCAAACGCTGCAAAAATTTAAATGGTCAAATGCACAAATTTTGGAACTACAGAAGCAACAAATAACTTTTGACGATTTCGAGTTGCCACAATTTCACTTTCAATTAATTTCCAATGATTTTCTTTATAATCGAAAAAATGCAACAAAATTTGATAATTTATATTTATGTTTTATGCAAGAATTTGAGATGTTTTCTTTAAAGTTCTGCGAAAAATTTCCAAAACCCAATCCTGAGAACGAACAATTAGTGGAACTTTTGGAATTATTGCACGAAATTAAAAGTGAACAAAATCTGCGAATGCGTGATAAATTGTACGATGAGTTTATTGAAATGTATCTATTCAAAGATGATGCAACTGAAGCACGTAATAAAGAATTAATATGAATAAAAAATCTATTTGAAAAAAATCTATTATTATATTTTTAAAAGTAATAAAATTACAATTCCAAGACTGAGAAGAAGGATTTTCATTTTACTTTGAAATAATTCGAACATCGATTTTTGCAAAAAACAAGGAAAAACGTTAACTTCGTTGAAACCGAAGCTTAATTACCCGTCACACGAATCTTTAAATAGTTTATGTGTGACCATCAGTGGCTTAGATAGAACTTCGAGATGGGATGGGTGTTGGTCTGATAAAATCCAAGTTAAGACACAATATTGGTATAAAATTGGTATAAAAGCTAAGAATACCGATATAACAATAATTATATCGGTATGAGAGGTAAGTTTGTATAGGACTATATGCTATTGCAACCCGATCCAATACCCAATAACCGCGGCTTTTTTCCCCCTTTTTCCTTTTTTTTTTCCTTTTTTTTCCTTTTTTTTTTCCCTTTTTTTTTTTTTTTTTTTTTTTTCCTTCTACTTGTAAACTAAATTTAGTCTTAATAAAAAGTGAGAGAAAAGGCGATGTAGCCAAGTTCGCCGACTGTCCCCCAACGTATTATAAAACAAGAAAGAACACTGAAGTCGAGTATGCTCGACTGCAAGATACCCTGTACCCAATCTATATGTACCTTTAGTTAGGTTCTATTTGACTACCATACCTCATTAAATTGGATTTTCATAGAAAAACTTAAAACATCGGGTATATCTTTGAATGGGGTTATACCTAAAATTTTGTTGGGCCTACCCATATTGGTCTATTTCATTAGGACTATCATAGACATAATATATACTAAATTTAAATTTTCTAGAATAAAAAACAATGACGTTCTTATGTAAAAACCCAAAAAATTTGGGGTAAATTTTATGGGGGCTATACCTAAAATTTGGTTGGTCCTACCCATATTGGGACATTTTATTGGGACTATCATAGACATAATATATACTAAATTTGAACTTCCTAGAATAAAAAACAATGACGTTTTTATGCAAAACCCCAAAATTTTGGGGTAGATTTGTATGGGGGTACTCCTTAAAATGGGTCTAGAAAAACCGTTAGTAAGTGCACACTTGACGGCCTAGGAGAGTCTAAGTTTCAATTTTGAAAGCTCTACCTCTTATAGTCTCCGAAATAATCGTTTTCATACGGCAGACAGCATGACAGACGGACAGACGGACGGACGGACAGACAGACATAGCTAGTTCGACTCCCCTTCCAATGCTGATCAAGAATATACATACTTTATAGGGTCTATCTTGCCTCCTTCTGTCTGTTACATACATTCGCACAAACTTAATATACCCTTATACCCTTTGGGTACAGGGTATAAAAATAACTTAGTCGCCATGCTAAACAGTGAACCCAAAGAGCCTTATATCAAGTCTCTAGATTATCGTCTCTAAGTATATTCATTCCAAAGATATGGCTCTTACGGTTTGAAGGCCTCCATTTGGCCCCGGTTCAAAAACGCCAAATCACGACTTAGTGCACACCTGAAATGTAAAAACAACTAAAAAAAGTTAAATAATATATTTTGGACCCACTAATGGATTCCAGCAACAAATTTCGGAATTCACTTGAACTTTTTAACCATCTTTCCTTTGCTCCCAATTTCAAATTTCTACGGCTTCATTCATTTCAAAGATAAGGATTTTCCGGTTTCAAGGCTCTAAATAGGTCCCAGTCAAAAATTTTGCTAATAACGTCCTAATTTTTGGAAAACCTCTCACACACATCAAATAAATATATTTTTGAACCATCTTTCCAATGTGCCTTAAATTCAGTCTCTTGTCCTCCCGGTGACTGAGTTATAACAAAAGTGTTAGTTTATTTTTATTTTGTGTCTCCAATTGGGTCCCTTTCTAGTACACGTAATTTCAAGTCTCTAGGATATTCATTTCAAAGGTGAATCTCGGACCAAAAAAAAAAAAAAAAAAACATTTTTGGCCCCCCAGGTCGAAATTATGGAAGTCGCTTGAATACGTCTGAAATATTTTTTAAACTACCTTTCAAAAGATCCTTATAATCTAGGTCTCACCATCCCAGAGATATGGCTTCTACGGTTTCAAGGCACTCATTAGGCTCCAGGCTATCCAGGTCGAAATATTCTAAAATCCCTTCTTAGTGCTTATTTCCATCATAAAACGAAACTACAGTAAAAATTTCCTATCTGCAGCAGTTTGGGATGTATTCGTGTATCATCTCAGTCGGTCAGGTTAATAAGATTCATATACAATATATAGATAACTATTTTCATACAAAAAATCAAAAATTGGCGCTGTATGTATGGGGGCTATACCTATAAATGGGCGTGGCACTTTCATTTACACTTTTGTTTACACAATGTTAAACGGGTATAAAAAAGTTGCCACAATTCCCATTCAATACTTGACCTATTATTTTAAGAACGCTGCAATTGTGATGTTTTAGAATCTGATATCCTTATCTGAATTTTTTAATAATTCATCTACATACGAAACCGACTCGTTTTACTTTTTGAAAGCGAATAGAAATAAAGAGCAGATTACTATAATTTATTTTAATCAGCGAAAAATGTTTCCATTTGCAGTAATATAAACAGGACCGATTTATTCAGACTCCTACGCTTACCCATCGTTTACAATTCTCTATAAAGAGTGATAATATCGTCTTACTCACGGACATTGAGTAAACATAGTGGAGTAACGTTCTCTCCAGAGAAACTGTACAAGACGCTGATAGATACGGTTCTGCTATATGGCGCATAAGCGTGAATTATGTCAGAAGCGGGTACATCGGGGTATAATTTTGTCAAATATAGTTAACGAGAGAAACGGCGGAGTCGTATGGTGTCGTAAACGTCCGTTGCTGTGTTGTGAGGACCAGATCTTAGAAGACATCCTCAAAATTGGAATCACCAGTTCGAACTGGTCAAGGTCTAGATTTCCCCGAACTGGTGCGATCACTATGCGGTGCCCCAATACTAGACCAAGCATTGGTTGTAAGGCTATATGTAAATATGTATGTATAAATGTACATAGACTTGTCATGTAATCTGATTTATTTTTATTATATTTTTTTAACTATTTTTAATTATATAAAAAAAGTGGTTGAGGCTAATTGGTACAAAAAAAAAACTTGTAATACAAAAAATATAAATAAAATTTTAGATCCATAACACTTCAGTAGTTTTTCATGGGGAATCCAAACGAACAATTAGAATCAGCCAACAATGCGGTAGTTTTTTTTCCATTTTCTTTTTTTTTTATGCCCTTTTCCTTAGTAAAGTCCCAGCAATTTTCATAACAATGTTTTGTATAAAAAAAAAATGTTTTTTCTCACTTTATACATTTTTGAATTTTAGATCTGTGTAAATCATAAAAATAATTATTATTTAAAAATAATATTGATAGTATGCCTAAATAGGTTTGTTGTATTATTGGGTCTATAACTTAAATGATGATTAATATGAGAAAGCAGTATAGGAAACGTTGCTGAATTGCAAAAATTTTGTCTCGTTTTTATACCCGCCACACATAGTGTGGGGGGTATTATCATTTTGTCAGAAAGTTTGTAACGCATTAAAGGAGACGTCGTAGACCCTATAAAGTATATATATTCTTGATCAGCACGACGAGACGAGTCGGTCTAGCCATGTCCGTCTGTCTGTCCGTCCGTCCGTCTGTCCGTCCGTCTGTCCGTCTGTCTGTATTTATGCGATTCATTCGCTCAGTTTTAGAGATATTGACCTGAAACTCGGAACTTAAGCTTTTCTCAGTCCTAAGCAGTTCAAGTGTTAAAATCAAAGTGCCACGCCCATTTTAAGGTATGGCCCCCATACAAACTTACCGTTTTTTTCTAATTTTTTGCATGAAAATAGCTATTATTTATGAATGTAGTCACTCGAAGTTGGAAAGAAATACTTCTAATGTCATCCAATATCAAATCCAAGCTGCCACGCCCATTTTTAGATATAGCCCCCATACAAACTTACCGCCCATTCTCGAATTTTTGTATTAAAATAGGTATTATTTTTGAAACTATTCACTCAAATTTGGGTAAAAACACTTCTAATGACATCCAATATCAAAACCAAGGTGCCACTCCCATTTTTAGCTATAGCACCCATACAAACTTATTGATTATTTTCGAACATTTATATGAAAAAGTAATTATTTTCAAATATATATTTATAAATGTATATAAGCCACTTATGATCACACATAAACTATTCAAAGATTCGTGTGACGGGTATTTTAGCTTCGGTTCCACCGAAGTTAACGTTTTTCCTTGTTTGGTCTTAAACTTATCAGAAAGCGTGCCAAAAAAGCACTTATGAATCTAGTGCTTTGATAGCCAAGCTGCTATCAAAACACTAACGTCCTGGACAGTCTCATCCAAGTTAGTGCTCCAGTGCTATGACGCACTACAGCTCCTTTCTCAGCGTCGTAAAGTCACTATCTGCTGGGTCCCTGGACACAGGGGTATTGACGGCAACGAAGTCGCTGACGAGCTCGCCAGAGCCGGCTCCTCCTTTCCCTTTATTGGCCCGGAGCTTTTCTGTGGGCACAGTTGGGCCTCTGCCATACACTTAATCGATAGGTTCTACTCAGAATATCTTCGACAATACTGGGTTCAGTACCCGGGCCTGCGGCAAGCTAAGCAATTGGCTCGTCCTATCTGCCCTAAAAATATTGTACAACTCAGTCGTCATGACCGCAGGCTGCTAACTGGCTACCTCACGGGTCATAACAGATTGAGGTATCACCTTCACAAAATTGGTCTGTCCCCAGAGTCGGAGTGTATGGAGGACGACGAAACTAGTATACACATTCTATGTGAATGTCCTGCTTTGGCCCGCTACAGATTCACCCTGTTTAATCGCTGTTTCATTACTACCGAGCAAATCAGGGTCGCCCCGACTATTGATACTCTTCTGAGGCGAAGGGAGGATTCTCTGTCCATAACCTAACCAGTTATTATTGCCAGGCTTGGGTACAATAGACTCCCCCTAGAGTCGCAGTTCCCGTTTAATCTCCATTAGGAGGGCCTATCATGTTCCCACCATACTCTGTGCTAATGATGGGAACGTGTGGTGTTTCTTGCGTGTCTCCACTTTCGCTCTGACCACTTGCTTGCCTTGGCTATGTCCAGGCATTTATGGTTATGGTTATGGGTAAGCATTTATGAGAAAAATGAGACGGAATACTGCACCTGCTATAATTGCAACATGACTTCTGAGCATGTTAAAATAACTAATAAGTTATGTATATTGCCGCTATATCTTTCTAAACTTTCTAAATTTGATCTCTTAACTTAGAGTAAAAATTTATCGGCTCAAGTGACGAAATACTACACATTTTCAGTTATTTCAGCACTTTTCGATATTGAAACGGAAATAAAAATTATGTAAATGCAAAAATCCACCATTTGAAATTATAGACCGAACATGTATCTAAAAATACTTACAAATGAAAATCGTTGTTCAATGTCGAAATCATCATCTTCCTCGTCTTCATCTTCACTTTCTTCAGCAAGCCACGTTTCCAAATCTTCCAATATTTGTGATTGCTGCGATTTTAAAGTGTCAAATTCCAATTGCATCTGTTCAAAATTAACAGTCAGAACAGCAATTTGATTATCAGCTTCTTCCAGATCTTCATCAAGTTTAATAGCCAAATTATCCGATTTATTCGTGAGCACCTAGGAACTTAAAATATTTTTTTAAACTCCAAAGGCTACAAATACTAACTCGTACCTCGATTTGAAAATCGTAGCTACCCGAAGTGCACATTGTTAGGTATTCATGAGTTACCATTTCTTGCTTAATATCATCGATTTGTTTTTGAAGTTTTAGAATTTTCTTTTGGTTAAAATAATTACACTGGGCCTTAATCGAGCGATACCAATTGTAAACATAGCGTATTTTTATAGGCGTCTCATCTAATATTTTAGATATGAAGTTAAGAAAGATATTTTTGGGTTTTTTTTCAAAATTTCCACAAACTTACTTTCCATTTGGAAAATATTGTTCTCTCGTATAGCACGTATACGACCAATAATATTACTAAAAACATTCTCATAAGTTGCGCCCAAATGTAATTTCATCAATCGGGCACGTTCGACCATTGCATCCGATACGGTAACTATTTCTTGTATATTCGATGCAACAAGATACATACTGCAAAATAGTATAAAGATTATTAAAAACCAAAGGAATAAAGTTTTTCAACTATATTACTTGAGAGTATTTACTATATTCGGTGTAATCGTTTTAGTCCTTTCATAATTTTCATGCATAAACGTAAGAAAATTAATTATCTCCACTTATATCGATCTTGTGTTTAAGTACTTCCAGTTCTGCTTTGCTAACTGCCCGTCGTAGTATTTTCAAATTCGACACTGTATTACTTGCTTCACAACGATCGAGCATATGATCCAAAGACCAACTAAAGACTTGAGACGGTAATATATTAATATTTGCTCTATACGAATTATACTGAATGTTCAGTTTTATGCATAGACTATCTAGTGACAGTTTTAACATTTTCTCTGAAATAACAGTTCCCAATTCAGCATATTTTTTTTCCGTTTCGAAAGTAGAGAACTGATCACTGGTTGGCGTAGAAATTTCTGTTTCATCTGCGGCGAAGGATTTAATCTCTAATTTATCTCCAATCAAACGATTAAAGACACTATAGCGTGTTTGTGGCAGCAAAAGAATTGCTTCATCCGGTTCAAAAAAACTAGCTTGCGCGGGTTCATTGAGCCTTTCCTTAGCTTCCTGTAGCCATTTGTCCGTGGGCATTGTGCAATGTTTTTATATAGAAATAGACAATTTAGAAAATATATTATTGAAATAAAATATAATTTTCTATTTTCAATGCTCTTTTCCTTGCAAGTTTTTATGATACTGGCTAAATATTTAACTTTTTAGTACAATATCATATTTCGAAGCCTATCTAGATTAAATTGTTTTTTTTTTTAATGTGTAGCTTGTCTTTGAAAGAACTTTTGCCCATTTTTCATAACTCGAAAAGTTTGTTATGATGACAGAAAAAATTCAATATTTCTTCTTAATGTGCAATTCACTAATTGGTAAAGTGCAACTGCGTCCTAGCAACATGAATATATGTCATTTTCCAAGATCAAATATTTGAAAATGTACTATAAACATGTATGTATATATGTATTTATTTCTCGAGTTCACAAAAATACAATGCATTTCTGAATCGACACCGCCTATACCATATCATTTAAGTTGGACCAAAAACTGCACATCTACAAACTTTCATTAAAATCGGTTGAGTTGTTTCGAAAATATTCGATAAATTTATGACCGATTCTATGGCCACGCTTACTATGTCTGGCTATTTGGTTATAGTGCTTTTTAAGTACTTAAAACAGATAGCAATGTCTTTTCACTATCGTAAAGAATCTTAAGAAAAGATATAATATAGCTAAAAGGTAATTCAGAAAATTTTACCGAGCATATCTATTTTTTAGGCGTATTTTTTTCGGTAAAATATTTCGAATATTTTGAAAAACTTACTTTCAGAAGAATCTTTCTTCAGACACGGAAATATTGAACATTAAAAATAGTTTCAAAACTCATCAAAAAATGACAAGAATTTCAAAAAAATTAGAAAACCTAATCAAATTTGTAAAATCTTGTTTGGCTGCACATTATTGTGTTCAAATTCACAGGAAATATTTTTAAAAATTTTATACCCATTACACGTAGTGTTAACGGGTTATTCAGTTTGTCCCAAAATTTTGCAACGCACTAAAGGAGACGTCGTAGAACCCATAAAGTATATATTATAAATATTCTTGACCTGCTCGATGAGACGAGTCGATCTAGCCATGTCCGTCTGTCCGTCTGTCTGTTTTATTTCAACGCGATTTTCTCGGAGACTACTGGAGATAATTAGCTGAAATTTAGCTTTCTCGGCAAATTTGAATATGAAAGTGACACACACATTTTTAGGTATATCCCCCCATACAAACTTACCGCCCATTTTCGAATTTTTGTATGAATATGGTTATTATTAAGGAATGTATTTACTCCAAATTGCCTAAAAACAAATCTTATATCATCCAATATCACAAACAAGGCGCCATGCCCATTTTTAGCTATAGTCCCATTCAAATTTTCCACCCATTTTCGAATTTTTTTTTTTGAAAATGGTTATTTTTTAGTAATTTTTTCACTCCAAATAGGGTAAAAACACTTTTAATATCATCCAATATCAAATCTAAGATGTCACGCCCATTTTTTCGCATAGGCCCCACTCAACGTGAGTTGCATCAGACCATTGACCCCGTTCCATCCCATCTCAAAGTTATATTTAAGCCACTGATGATAAAACATTAACAATTTAAAAATACGTGTGACGGGTATATAAGCTTCGGTTCCACCGAAGTTAATGTTTTTCCTTGTTTGTATTAAAATTTGTATTTTATGTATTAAAAACACTTCTAATGTCAAATCCAATGTGCCACGCCCATTTTTAGGTATAGCCTTCATACAAACTTACCGCCCATTTTAGATATTTTGATGGAAAATTGTTATTATTTATGCATCTATTCACGGGTGGAAACATTTCTTATTTTATCCAACCCAGAGTACCACGCCCATCTTTAGGAATAGTCTACATTCAAACTAACCGCCCATTTTTGAATTTATGTATGAAAACAGGTATTATTTATTAAGGTATTCACTTGAAATTGGGTAAAAACGCCTCAAATATTATTCTATGTACACAACACCAAAGTGATACGGATCAGGCCATAATAACGTAAAGCCCTATACAAGCTTACCTCTCATTTTCTAATATTTTCAAGAAAATTATATAAAAAATATTGTGTATAAAATTGAGTTGTGTCTCAACATTGATGCGCACCCATCCCATTTCGAAGTTTTATCTAAGAAACTAATGAGCAAAAAAAAATAAAAAAATATTTATTGTAACGTTTGACTCTGTAATATGGTCATGCGCGATGGTCATGCCTCAAAATACCAGGGCTTATCACAAAAAAAATGCGATGACCAAAATCGTAAATTCATAAACATTATGTCACGAACACATGACTTGTGTGTATGTAATGGACGTTATTTTTAAACTAGCTGCAGCTTCCATTTGATGTCTGACTCATTAAACATTAAACATGATTCATTAACAAATTTTTATTTAATGTTTTTGAGATTACTAAACTTGAATTCAATGTCAATTTCATTATGTCAGCTTTTTTGGCCGAATTTTCAATGTCAGTCTGTCTAAAAAATTCACTTGCTTACTTTCAAAGATATTGAGCTGAAATTAGAAACTTCAACTTTCTCTCGGCAATGTTTTTATTTCATCTGTCCTCCGGGTCAGATCAACAATTTTCAGTCGTACAAACGGCCCTGGTTGAATTGGACAAAAATGCAGACCAGCTAACCCAATTGCTAACCCAGCTGACCCAATTGTTTATGTTTTTTTTTTTTATATAAACATTTTAAACTGGCTAGTGTAAGTAAGCTATTGGCTTACTTTTGAATAAATTTGTACGATCTGAACGAAATTATTATATTATTGGGACTATGAAAGACACAATCTATACTAAAAGTACAAACAAGTTGAGGAAGGTTAGTATGGGGACCACTCTTTAAAAAAGGGCTGTACGGAATGTTACAAAGCGACTTTCAAAATCTAAGTTTTAAGTTTGCAGACTGCAGTAAATTGTTTGAATGGTTTAATTTGAAGTAAATTATTTAGATTTAGATTTAACTAAATGCATTTTTTATTTGTCACCTATATACGAATGTCTTCTTGATACAACAAATACAATAATATTTAGCAATATTTTCCTTTATAATCAAAACTATCAGCACAATCGCCCGCGAGTAGCTCCTCTTTGCAGTGCAGTCGATGCACATCCGTATCAAAGCATTCGTCATGTAAACGTTTATCACGACTCTTGCTACGTTGCCTTTGATGCTGATGATGATGAAAATTATGATGATGATTACCTCCCGAACCGCCTGGACCATGTCTATGGTGTCGTGTGCCATGATGCATATCAAGCGGTGCCAAACCGGAGCCAGAAGTGACAGCATGTTTATGGGAGTGTGGGAGTGGCGGTGTCGGTGAAGGCGGTGAATCAATATCACGCGGTGGACGACAATGTGTGCTTGGAGGCACCGGATCGTCATAACGTGGACACGGATGATCACCAATTGGCGGTGATGCTGTCTCATAGCGTTTCGAAAGCATTGTAAATTCTTGATGTGCCGAGCAAAGCGCCTGCAAACGATGTAGCAAATCTGTTTCTGGTAAATCACGCAAATGCAGCGTACGTGCAACTGAGGTACGGAACGATTGAAGATGCGACAGACGATGATTGGCATCCGAGAGTTGTGCTTGCAGACGATTCAGATCATCACGTAGTGACTGTGTTAATAAATGACATTGACTTTTGGACAGAGTTAATGGAGTATACTACTTACGGTTATTAAAGCCTCATCGCGACAACGTCGATTTTGACTGGATTCGCATGAGGACTTGACACGCTCTTTGTAAGCGTTTAGCTGCGATATGAGACGCGTCTTTTCATCCTCAAGATCGCAGATTTGCGTTGTTAGCTCATCAATTTTACGTGCGCGTTCCAAAGAAGTAATCTGTGTGGAGAAATTTGCTTAAAATCTGATGCGTAAAAATATGCCTAATAAACAGTTACCTTGTATTCCACTGCCTCAGCCAGTTGTGCCTTGACTTCAGCTATCTGATGTCTCGAATCGGCTAGTTGTGCAGTAAGCTTATCGATTTGCTTGGAAGCTTTCTTTGCACGACAAACTGCATCGTCACGTTCGCCCTGAATTTAAAGCGTAAACTTTATTTATTTATACACTTGGATAGTATTAAACCAACCTGCAAGACACACTTGCCACGTGCTCCATCCTCAATGATGGCCAGCTTACGACGCAACAGTTCCAAATGTAGATCACGGCGCTGTACTTGTTCACGTAAAACACGTACACGTCGCTGCAGATTATAAACGCTGCTGCTCTCCTTCAGCGGTAAATCATGACAAGAACGTTCACGCCGCAATTTGGTGTGGTGTGTAGTGTGATCACAGCAGTTCTAAAAATAAAACATAACTTATAATACAATCAGCGCATTGATTGGGAAATCATAAAAGCAAACCTTTTCAGGTGTATGATCATGTCGATGATGATGATGATGTGCATGATGATGATGATGTCCGCCGCCCAATTCATGATCGCAATGGGCTGCTAAACGTTCAGCACGTTCCAGTAAATTTTCTGCCATTAGATTTGTATCAGCACCCAGCGCTGGTGGCTCAGAACATTCACTCCAGTTCAATGCAGTTGCCAGACGTTGCAGATATTCGGATAGACCCATGTGATCCTTACGTAGCATATGTATCTCAGCGTGACACTTTTCCAAACGTTCACCTAACTCACATTTCTGCGCTTCCTCAGTGCGCAGACGACATTCATTGGAATCTTGCGTCTCTTTGAGCTTATCGTGCTCCATATTCAACTGATCACGTAGTGAATGAATTTGCTGTAAAAAAAAAATAAATAAATTAATTTAAGTTTGCCATCAAATAAAAATTGCCACTTACTGCATGCATTTGCTGATTCTCACTCAGCGTTTCACGTAATTTATCCTTGATCAACGTCTCACATGGCTCTGGCACATTCAGCTGATTGGAGAGTGTGCGTAAAAATTGCAATCGATCACTTTGCGTACGATCGAGATTATTTTGCAAACGATGACAGCGCGATTCGAAACCGCGCAACTCCTCTTTAAGTTTTTCAGCATTTATTTCCGATTCAGTTAGTCGATCGCGTTGTATTTGCAAATCGCGTTCATACTGGCGACAGCGTCCTTCTAGCTCGTGATTATGACTACCAGCGCCATCGAGCTGTGCGGTTAAACGCTGCTTTTCAATGTTGGCCACAGATTTTACATTTAGCAATTCATTCTCGCAGCTACTCAATGTATCGCAAGTTGACAGCACTTTTGCCTTGGTCCTTTGCAATTCGACCATAACTTCCTCGGCACGTGCAAATACACATTCCGGCGTTAAATGCGCACCGGAACTTTCACAAATGTCCATGCCCAAGCAGACACTTAGACGTCGCAGCAAATCGTGCAGTTGTGCTTTGGCCTGATCCTTTTGTGACTCTTCACTGGCCAAATGCGTTTCGAGATGTTGTATCTTACAGATGAGTTCCTTGTTGCGTTCGTCCGCTGTACGCTTTTCACGTTTTATTGTATCGATTGTCGAATCGCAACGCACTTGAACGGATTGTTCTCGATTTTCGGCCGCTTGAAGTCGATTTTGAAGTGAAGCCACCAACGCTGATTGGCGTGCCGCCTGCGCACGCAGATTTTCACACTCAGAGTCCTTGGCACAGAGTGTAGATTTGATTTCAGTCAGCTTAAAGTAAAAAATTGTTTTATTAATTAGATTCGATGATTTAAATGATGAAATATGTAGACTTACGTCGGTCGCTAAACGCTCCTTTTTGTAGGACATCGCTGCCAGTTCGCTGCGCAACGTAGTCGCAATATCGATATTGTGATGATGATGCTCGGACATGGTTATGCCAGTGTTTCCACATGTTGTATCCAACTGAATAGTAAATATCAAAAAAACAATGGTTATTCAATGACAATATTATATAATGCACACATAAACTTCAATTACGATCAGCCATTGTAAATATGACGTTTAATGTTCATATTTTTACTATGATGAAAGTCACAAAAAGTTAATAACTCATCAGTGGCTGACTCAACTCAAGATTATACACAATATTGGTATCAAATTTTATGCTAAAAATACAGATATATCAATAATTTTCTTGAAAATATCAGAGAATGAAGATGTGTTTTTAATAATAATTCATAAATAATCCCTTTTTCATGCAAAAATTGGAAAATAGGCGGTAATCTTATACGTGGCTATACCAAAAATGGGCGTGGCTCCTGGGTTTCAACATTGGATGACATTTGGAGTGATAAAACAAGGAAAAACGGTAACTTCGGTGGAACCGAAGGTTATATACCCGTCACACGTATTTTTAAATTGTTAATGTGTTATCATCAGTGGTTTACATAGAACTTCGAGATGGGATGCGACGGGGTCAATGGTACGATGCAACTCACGTTGGGTGGAGTGAATACATTCCTAAATAAAATCACAGCCCTGCATCAGTTTTGCGAATAAGATGGGACCTAGTGTTACCGAAGGGAATTTTCGTGCTGAACACGAATCTGGGCTCAAAAATGCCGAATCCAATATGGCGGACGAAAATGATAAAAATTTATTAGATTTACTTGAAACTTGATATTCAGGGGTTTTTGATGATGTCATTGATCCACCATTTTGAATATTTGAAATCTGACTGCAGATTTGTAATCAGTGACATTGAATACTCCTAGGTATTCAAACATAAGTACACCCCCTACTCTAAGGGTGCATGCGAATAATTTATGAAAGGGCTCATTTTAAAGAGCAAAGTTCAACCTTCAATTACAGACAATAACGGAGATCGTAGCACGTCAGGGTTCTACTCTACAATTTTTTAAAAATGGCCAAAAACGCTATTTTAACGGTTTTAAACCCCCTTTATCTTGGAAACCTGACGTGATGGAAAATTTTTGAGCCCAGGTCTCATTTTATTCGCCTCCGAAAAACGAAAATTTGCAGGGCTGTGTTACCATTTTATACAAAAATTCGCTGTACCTTAAAATGGGCGTGGCACTTTCATATTCAAACTTGACCTGGTCGTTGCCGAGAAAAGCTTAAGTTTTAAATTTCAGCTAAGTATCTCCAGTAGTCTCCGAGTAAATCGCGTTGAAATAAACAGACGGACAGACAGACGGACAGACAGACGGACAGACAGACGGACAGACAGACTGACAGACAGACGGACATGGCTAAATCGACTCGTCTTATCGAACTGATCAGGAAAATATATATGTACTTTATGGGGTCTCCGATGCCTCCTTTAATGCGTTTCAAACTTTCCGAAAAACTGATAATACCCTTCACACTATGTGTGGCGGGTTTAAAAATGGGCGATAAGTTTGTATGGGGGCTATAAAAAACTGACTAAGAACAAATTAAGTTTCGTGTTTCAGCTCAAATTTTTTTAAAGCGAAGCGAATGAAACACATCGCAACAGTCAAACGGACGGACATGGCTACACGACTCTTCTCATCGGGCTGATCAAGAATATATATACTTTTGGGGTCTACGACGTCTCCTTTAGTGAGTTCCAAAGTTTCCGACAAACTGAATATTCACGTGTACACTATTTGTAACGGGTATAAAATTGTTTTAAATATGTTAACCCTTTTAACTGTTATTGGGAAAAATTTATATTCTAAATTCTTTTAAGCTCATATTATAAATTATATTGTTTTTATTATTATTATTATTGTTTTTTTTGTTATGGACTAAAAAACAATTTATACTTTTTTCGGTTTTTGCTTCAGATTTATATTTTAGTTCAAAATTTCTTCTTACGCGAATTTGCATTATCGTTTTTTAGTGTTGGCACAAAAATGACTTTCGGTGATTTTTCACAGTGACTTAAAAGTCGCTATATCGCACTGGGACTGAAAGTAGCGACTTGTGATTTTCTTGTTCCTCAGTGAACATGTTCAGTTATCGGTGATTTTGTGTATCTCTCTTCGCGAACATTGAAATTGTTCATTTATCAATGATTGGTGCTTTTAAGACTCTTTGCGAATCGTTCATATTCGCTTGAACACTGAACCTGTACAAATTCGCTGGTACATTTGCAAGTCACTTGATACGTCAAAACGTGCAATTCACTGAAAGCGCGATCTATTGAAACGATTGAATGGTGAAAGACGAAGAAAACGAATTGAGATGTAACGTTTTTTTTACAAAAAAAACGCAAAATATTTTGCCAAACTCTCGTCCAAAGTGTGACTAACTTAAACAGGCAATTGCAAATAAATCTTCCAATTGTTTTTCGCTAAAGACACTGCGACTCAAAAATCGTTCTTTTTGCTAACAATATTTTTAATTTCATTGATTACTTTTCTTATTTTAAAATACATTCGCGAGCGAAAAATGTTGTTATTTTTTTAATTGCAATCTATTTTTTTTTTTTTTTTTGTTTGCAGTTAACAAGCAAGGATTACTAATATATAAATCCTTGCTTGTTAACTTCTTCAAACATTTCATAAAGCTCTTTCATATGGTTCATTGTTTTTTGGTTTCTGGTTTGTTCAGAGGTTCGACAATGTCAGCAATATAATTGTTCCCTTTGTGGCAGTTATATCCAACAAGATTTTCCAATCTATCATAGTCTATGCTTGTAAAGCTTGTTTCATGGTCGTTTCATTTAAAATATATTTTAAAGTAGCATCGAAAGGTAAACTTAATAAATTAGTTTGTCTTGTTATACCCGTCACACACAGTGTGGAGGGTATTATCATTTTGTCAGAAAGTTTGTAACGCATTATAGGAGACATCTTAGACCCAATAAAGTATATATATTATTGATCAGCACGACGAGACGAGTCGATCTAGCCATGTCCGTCTGTTTGTCTGTCTGTCCGTCCGTCTGTATTTATGAGATTCATTCGCTTAGTTTTAAAAATATTGACCTAAAACTCGGAACTTAAGCTTTCTCAGTCCTAAGCAGTTTAAGTGTTAAAATCAAAGTGCCACGCCCATTTTAAGGTGTAGCCCCCATACAAATTTACCGTTTTTTTCGGATTTTTTATATGTTGGGTAAAAATACTTCAAATGTCATCTAATGTCAAATCCAAGCTGCCACGCCCATTTTTAGCTAAAGCCTCCATACAAACTTACCGCCCAGTTTCGAATTTTATATGAAAATAACTATAATTTATGAATGTAGTCACTCTAAATTGGGTAAAAATACTTCTAATGTCATCCAATGTCAAATGCAAGCTGCCACGCCCATTATTTGATATAGCCGCCATACAAATTTAACGCCCGTTTTCGAATTTTTTGTGTAAAAATAGGTATTATTTATGAGACTATTCACTCAAATTTATGTAAAAACACTTCTAATGATATCCAATAACAAAACCAAGGTGCCACGCATATTTTTAGCTATAGTCCCCACACAAACTTATCGATTATTTTAAAACAAATGTATGAAAAAGTAATTATTTCCGAATATGTATATATTTACAAATGGATATGATCACATTAAACTATTCAAAGATTCGTGTGACGGGTATTTAAGCTTCGGTTCCACCGAAGTTAACGTTTTTACTTGTTTTTGATTTCTTATTGTTTACACAGTTTTTCACTGAGCATTTAATTTTTATTTAATTTAGCTTAATTGACTTGTTAAAAATTTATTGACAACAATTTCAAATCTCAATATAATATTGATGTAATTTTCCCTTTGACCTCACAATCGAAGTCATGAACCCCCTATCATTCGTACATGTCATAGGCACAATTCATACTAAATTTAGACTTCCTAGATTAGACAACAACGCAGTTTTGAAACAAATTATTGATTTTTTTAATGCAATTTTTTTAGTTTTTAGGTTAGGTTGGACTTGATAAAAAATTGATTAATCTGACCTCTTGACTGCTCAGAAAAATATAGGTTTCAAAATATCATATGTGTTGCTTGCACGTCATTAACTCTCATGTGCATTACATGCCTGAAAATTTTGGAAATGAAGCGATATATCACAAAAAATAGAACGTCGATGTTAAAGCCTTTTATTTAAATAAGTTTTCATCCGAGTTGTCAATATTACAATGGTAAATAAATCAAAACTTATGAATTTAATATAAACAAGGAAAACGGTTAACTTCGGTGGAACCGAAGCTTATATACCGTCACACGTATTTTTATATTGTTAATGTGTTATCATCAGTGGCTTACATAGAACTTCGAGATGGGATGAGACAGGGTCAATGGTCTGATGCAACTCACGTTGTGTGGGGCCTATGCCAAAAAATGGGAGTGGCACCTTAGATTTGACATTGGATGATATTAAAAGTGTTTGGGCGTGGGCGTGGCAAATTTAGAAGAGTTTTTAACCAATTGGAAGTGAATATATGTATAAATAATAAATATTTTCATACAAAAAATCTATAAAAACCATAAGTTTGGAGGCTATACATAAAAATGGGCGTGGCACTTTCATATCCAAACTTGACCTGGTCGTTGCCGAGAAAAGCTTAAGTTTCAAATTTCATCGAATTGTAAGTATCTCCAGCAGTCTCCGAGTAAATCGCATTGAAATAAACAGACAGACAGACAGACAAACAGACAGACAAACGGAAATGGCTAGATCGACTCGCCTCATCGAGCTGATCAAGAATATATATACTTAATGGGGTCTCCGATGCCTCCTTTAATGCGTTACAAACTTTCCGACAAACTGATAATACTCTTCACACTATGTGTGGCGGGTATAAAAACATTCCTTCTGAAATAAAATTATTAAATTCTGATCTAGCCATCGGTCAATTTAACCGAAAAGAGTTAGATCAACCAAAATCAATTTAATTTAAATTGAAAATTTCCCTTTTTGTAAACAATTTCTGTTTTTGCTTCAGTTTTTTTCCAATCTAGTTATTATGACTTCTGATTTCTATTGAATGGCAATCGGAAAGTTTATAACGCATTAAAGGAGCATCGTGGACCCTATTCCTAATTAGCTTAACGAATTGTTTCGATCCAGCTATGTCCGTCTGTCTATTGCTGCGCTATGTATTCGCTCAGTTTTAAGGATATCGATTCTCCTTTTTGCTTCAATCATTATTCCTTCTTGCTTCACATGTAATTATGATCCTTTTAGTTTTTTTTCAATGCACAAAAAATAATGCTTGGTGTGACTTACTTCGTTCTCTCTGTTTTACGTGCAATAAATTTTACCACTTTTCATGTTGAATTCTTCATCTTAAATTCTATTAAAAGATCTATTCTCGATGCTAAACTTTAAATATTGTAATTTAATATTTCTTTTATTTAAATCTGTTTAAATCATTTCTGCCCGTCTTTGACAGTATTATCAGTACAGATAGCTGATTTTTATTGAGTACAAATCGATAAGAAATCTTTTTCGAGTCGAATTGAAAAAAAAATTCGAACTATTTCGAAATCAAGAACACTAAACTCGGATTTAACAAGTTTCAAGCGAATCGATATGTAGAATAGACTAGTATTATTAAATTCATAAACATTTTATAAAGAAGTCAGATTGTACCAGCGGCTCTGCTAACGTTTGTTTTTCTACCACAATTTATAAATTTTTTTAAAATAATTTTATAGCTCCACTCGTACCAAATGATGATGATGCGGCGATAGTCCGCTTAAATGATGATGATGATGTGATAGATTGTCACTTGGCATATTGTAGCTTCACTTATTCCAAAAGAACACTTTCTTTTTAATTCCAAAAAAAATTCTATTAAAATAAGAACTTTCCATACAGAAATTATGTATTCGATTAAAACCGAAAGCACAACTCGAACCGCACACCGAAAGCACTTAAAACCAACTGAAATCATGCAAAGACAGCACTAAATTAAATGCGGGCTTCAACGCTAGCCAAAAAGAAATGCATTGGTAACTAAAATAACAACCAAGGGGAACACATTAAATACATGTAATGGTATGTATCTATGTAGTAAAAAAAAAAACAAAAGAATTTACTACAACATAACATCACATCACAAAACCATATGCAAACGAATTGAACGAATAATATTTATGCTCATGCAAAGGCAGCAAGTTGAATTCAAGAGTAGCAAAATTGAGCTCAATGGCAAATCGAACAAAGCCAAACGCCCTAAAGGCCCCTTCGACTCAACTTTGTTAAGGATTTTGCGGCAATTGTTGTTATTTGGGTCATTCACATGACGGCAGCTAAAAGAAGAAAGGTGCTAAGTTGCAACAGCGTTGTTATTTGATGGCGGAACGCGCGTTGATAGGAGAGACAAACGTGCAACATTGCGACGAATAGGCGCTATTCCAAAACTAGACAAAGGGAGCACTTTTTTTTTTTTCGCAGATATAGAAATGTTCGTGCATGGCAACCGGAAACGGAAAATGAGGTGTGCAAGTTTGAATTGCTACAAACTTTATTTTAAGCAGTGGATTGAAAAGAAAATAAAATATTTAAAATAAACTAAAATTGCATTTATAAGGGACTTAAAGCTTTGTTTTAACAAATTATTTACAAAGAAGTTTTTTTTGTTTTTTGGCCATCTTTTAGAATCATTAGAATATATGAAAAAATTTTGGACATAAACTAGAAACTGTTCACAAGTAATGGCAATAGTGTAAAAATGCAACACTACATAAACGGCATTGTGAGCACACTTGTGCAAAAGTGCAACTCTGTACTGCTGCACTGGATCCGGCATTTTGAATCTAAAAAATCTGATTCTAAATTCGTAATCAGCAACCCCGAAAATCCCCGAGTAGCCAGACTTAAGCGAATCCGATCCACCATTTTGAATTTTAAGCAACAAGGATTGGATTTCCACACAAAAACTTAAAAAATGGGAAATGTTTGTTTGAGGGCTGTACCTAAAATTTGTTTTGGTCCTACCCAAATTGGTCTATTTTATTGGGACGATCATAGGCATAATTTATACTAAACTTAGACTTCCTCGAATTACAAATATTACGTTTTAATGCAAAAGCCGCAAAATGTTGGGGTTGATTTGTATGGAGGCACCCCTTCAAATAGGGTTTGCAAGTGCACACTTGACGGCTTAGGAAAGTCTAAGTTGCAAATCTGGAAGTTCTATCTCGTATAGTCTCCGAGAAAATTGTTTTCATACGACGGACAGCATGACAGACGGACAGTTCGACTTCCCTTCCCATACTGATCAAGAATATATATATTTTATTAAATCTATCTAGCCTCTTTCTGTCTGTTACAGACCCTTTAGGTACGGTGTATAAAACCTGACACAGGATTATAATCAGTGACCCAAAAAACTCAAGCGAATTCAATTATTATACCTGTTACACTAGTGTAAACAGGTATATTCAGTTTGTCGGAAAGTTTGTAACGCATTAAAAGAGGCATCGTAGACCCCATAAAGTATATATATTATTGATCATCTCGATGAGACGAGTCGATTTGGACATGTCAGTCTGTCTGTCCGTCTGTCTGTCCGTCTGTCTGTCCGTCTGTCTGTCCGTCTGTTTGCTGCCGCGCGATTTATTCGCTCAGTTTTGAAGATATTATGCTGAAATTTTAAACTTAAGCTTTTCTAGGTCCTGTGTACTTTCTATGTTAAAATCAATGTGCCAACCCCACTATTAGGTATTGCTCCCATACAAAAGTACAACATTTTGTCAAGTTCTTATAAGAAAAAAAATGTCAAATGATGTGTAAGAGGTATAAGCTTCTGTCCAACCGAAGTTATATTTTACATTTATAGTTATATTTTTACGCTAAAACCGTTAAATTCTGGAACGGTTATACAAAAGCTTACTGTTTCATTCCATTATTTCAATCAATTACACAGCCCTTCATCAGTTTTGCGAATAAGATGCGACCTAGTGTTTCCGAAGGGAATTTTCGTGCTGAACACGAATCTGGGCTCAAAAATTTTTAAAGAGTTGTAGAGCAGAACCCTGCCGTGCTACGATTTCCGTTATTGTCGTGTTCAGCACGAAAATTCCCTTCGGAAACACTAGGTCCCATCTTATTCGCAAAACTGATGCAGGGCTGTGTTATGAATGTATTTACTATAATTTGGGTAATGACATCTAATATCAAAAGAAAGGTGCCATGTCCATTTTTTGATATGGCCTCCATACAAACCTAGCGCCCATTTATCAGACTTTGTTACTTCCCCAAGCGGTTGCTCTCATCAAAAAAGAACTTTTGTAAAATTGCTGACATAATGCTCGTGGTCAATTTTAATTACATCACACCGAGTATCCGATGAATTAAAACGAGTATACGACTCGATGTTATGTTATGTTTTTTACTAACGTTACGGTTACCGTTTGCGTTATTATAACTTTACTACTTTCTATGAATTTATGTATGAAAAGTATTTGTCTATAGTAGGCGTTATTATCAGTGGAAAAGTAAAATTAATTGATGTCGATACACTCAAGTCGATCCGTACTCGAGTCGATTCAATTCTAATTTATTATCTGAGTTAATCGAATCGGTTTCATTTCAAATATTTTTGTAATCCGTTTTGTTAGTTTATCTACAAAATTTTCAAAATTAATTCTAAAATGTTAACCACTGTGCTGAAGGAGCATATTTATACAAATCGCTCAATACCTGAAATAGAATAATTTTTAACTCCCCAACTCCAAATTCCGAATTAATCGTGGTAACTACAAACAAAACTTTTTCTTGTGCTTCAAACAAGAACAAAACAAACTTTCGTTAAAGACCGCATAAATTGCATACACGAATAATTCTGACTGAAAAACAAAAACAACAAAAAGTAAAAAAAAAAAATACTTTCATAATTTTTTATTCGTTGATAAGCAGCAAATTGGCGTTAAATTGCAAATAGAATACTTAGATGTGTAATCTGAATAAGTTTTCGCAATTATTCCATGCTTCTGGCTGTGTGTCGTATGAGTAATATTTTTATTACAATGGCTTACGTGTTTCACGTAGATTTATGCAAAAAAGTACATAAATCATAAACAAATGCGTGAAGAATTATGTTAATACGAAGACTCACCAGCTTGTTTTGCGTCTTTTTTCCTCGGTTGTGCCACATAAAATCTCAAAAACAAGCCAATCTTCGGCAGTGTTGCCAGATGTGTTTGGCCGCAAATTAGCGGGCATTTAATTAATTTTATAGAATTTTTAACACTTTTATTAATTAAAAACTATTTAAAACTATTTTATATTTAAATATTTTTTCACTTGCTATGTTTGTATAGAAATAAACAAAAAAAAAACAAAACAAAAATTGGTGTTTCTAACAATATTTCTAATAACTAATAGCAACAACAAAATATTATTGTGGCAACAAGCTGTGTTGCCACATTGCGTTACTATAATAATATAAATAATCAAATATGTTTAGCAGTGTTTTTTGGGGTGTTACTAAGGCAATTAACAGTGGCAACGACTTCTAAACTTCATCATCAAATCAGCTAAATGCATTTATTTGCTTCGATATTCAATTTTCTCAATTTTTATAGACGACTTTAGCTCCGGTTTAAATATTTCCTGTTTCTGTTGCTGTGTCCTTTAGTTCGCTCCTTATCTACGCCTACACACCTGTAACAACTCCTTCTATTTGTGCTACGTTCTACTTCAGAGCGCACAAGAACGTTGCACATCCATAGACAGAACAGAAGTACCTCAGGCACGCAAATCGTTTTGTAATTTCATTGTCGCTGTCTGGCGGCATTTTCAGGATATTTGTCAGGATCCGTTCACACAAACAAACAAACAAATAAACAAATATGTGCAAACCTATGTAAAGATAAATATGTACATAGATATGTATGTATGTATGCATGTACATTTTTATGCTATGTACATATTTTTTCGTTATTCCATTTTAGTCCTGGCATGACTTTGAATATTTTGCATGATGAAAATTGTTATATTCTGATTCATGTTTTACTATATTTGTTATTTTGTTGAGACAATAATTTAATGTCGTTGATTGGTTTAGGGTTAAGTTCATGAATTTTAATAAAATAGTTGTAAAAACTTTGTTTTCTCTTTTCTAATGTCAATAAAGTGATATATGGGCTATGATTTGATGTGCTTTAAATTGTTTGAAATAACTTGTAACGTTTGCCAAGAGATGGCCGAACCGCAGTAGAGGGGTGGCTATTCGAAACAAATTATATTCAGGATGCAATGGTGGCTATTTTTTAACAATTTTAATTCATCTCTATAGCTTTGTCTTTCTTTACTCTACAACTTCGTAGAACGTTGTTAAGCCATCCGAGCATCGCAAATAGCTGTTTTTCATCGATTTATGAAATAAAATGTTCTGTTCCAATTAGTCCCACAGAGGGACTAATAACAACACATGTGGAGCTATTTGGCACATCTTATAATTTAAGTAATATAATTAAACGAATTTATAAATAAGACTATATATTATTCCAAAAGATCACATATTAGTTACCTTATGTACAAAAGATCACAAAAAATAAGTTCAAAATATACCACGACAATCAAAACTTTTGAATCATAAAATATTTTCAGAAAACATACCAAAAATAAAACAAGAAAAAACATAAACTTCGTTGGAACCGAAGCTAAAACACACGCCATATATGGGTTTAGTTTATTTTTTGATCATCAGTGGTAAAATTTGGAGAAGGATGGCTTGGAGTCAATAGTCCGATAGAACCAAAGTTTAGACACAATAATGTGGTCAAATTTTAACCTAAGGACAAAATAATAAACATTTTCTTAAAAAAAAATCCGAAAATGGGCGCTGACTTTATATTGGGACTATATGTTATAGTGGGCTGGATTTTAATATCAGTAGAGTATATATTGGATGACATTAGAAATGTTTCCGCCATTTGGAGTGAATACATTCATAAATATTAACTATTTTCACACAAAAATACAAAATGGCGGAAAATTCGTATGGGGCATATACCTATAAATGGGCATGGTACTTTGACATTGGATGACATTAGAAGTGTTTTTACCCAATTTGGAGAAAACATTCACAAATAATAGCTATTTTTGTACAAAAAAAAAATAAAAAAAAAACGGTAACTTTGTATGAGGGCTATAACCTCTAATGGGCGTGGCACTTTAATTTTAACACTTTAACTGCTTTGGAATGAAAAAAGCTTAAGTTTCGAGTTTCAGGTCAATATCTTTAAAACTAATCAATTGAAACGCATAAATACAGGACAGAAAGACGGACATGGCTATATCGACTTGTCTCGTCGTGCTGATCAAGAATATATATACTTTATAGGGTCCTCGTTGTCTCCTTTAATGCCACACTTTATGTGGCGGGTATAAAAAAATGGTGCTGCATTGTCGTAAATTTTGCGAAAGCTCTGTCGTTTTTTTGTGATTCTAGGACCCACCTTCAATTTAAATTTCAAGTGTCTTGCTCATTATTCAAATTGTACGAAATTTCTTTGTTCCTAATATAAAGCCCCGGTCTCCCCTACTTTTTATACCCGCAACACAGTGTGAAAGGAAATAACAAAAAATCATCCTATGAATATGCTACCGTTATGACAAGGATCGGGCCACTATAACATATAGACCCCATGCAAACTCACCTTAAATTTTTTATTTTTATACCCTGTACCCAAAGGGTTAAAGGGTATATTAAGTTTGTGCGAATGTATGTAATAGACAGAAGGAGGCAAGATAGACCCTATAAAGTATATATATTCTTGATCAGCATTGGAAGGGGAGTCGAACTAGCTTTGTCTGTTTGTCCGTCGGTCCGTCCGTCCGTCTGTCCGTCCGTCCGTCCGTCCGTCTGTCCGTCTGTCATGCTGTCTGCCGTATGAAAACGATTATTTCGGAGACTATAAAAGGTAGAGCTTTCAAAATTGAAACTTAGATTTTCCTAGGCCGTCAAGTGTGCACTTACAATCGGTTTTTCTCTAGACCCATTTTAAGGGGTACCCCCATACAAATGTACCCCAAAATTTTGGGTTTTTACATAAAAACGTCATTGTTTTTTATTCTAGAAAATTTAAATTTAGTATAAAATATGTCTATGATAGTCCCAATAAAATATCCCAATATGGATAGGCCCAACAAAATTTTAGGTATAACCCCATTCAAAGTAATACTCGATTTCTTAAGTTTTTCTATGAAAATTAAATTCAATGATGTATGGTAGTCAAATAGAACCTAACTTAAGGTACATATAGATTGGGTACAGGGTATCTTGCAGTCGAGCATACTCGACTTCAGCGTTCTTTCTTGTTATTTTTTCAAAAAAATTATTGTTTTATATGCATTTTTAGCTTAAAATTTTACATATGTGTGTATGCTTCTAATTTAAGCCCCAACTTGAGTTGTCGCCATCCAACCACTTAGTTGAGCTAATAGTGAGCTTGTGGTTATGACAATGGATTATAGATACCTAGAAGCGAACTTGATAATGTCTAAGAAACAAGAAGAATAGTGGTCAAAAAAGTTAAAGATGGTTCGTTGTGTACTGGAAAATTGTATTTGATTCGATCGTCGATGCACCTATGCGACTAAAAAAAGAGCTGAAAAATTGTACGCGAAGTTCGCCTCATTCGGATCGTTGTAGTGATCTCGTCCAACTTGGAATATGTTATTAGACCTATCATAGGCATCCCACATAGAGAAATTAAATATATCTATGCCGCAAAATAAAAACTTTACAATATTCAGGGAATGTGTATGAAATTAACCACTTATGTAAAAAAACATTTTAGAAAATAACTCCAACCCTTCCAATACTTGTCTCTAGCACTCAGTTCATTGTATCGCCTCACGTATTTATTGGTTTTCCGCGTTACTTCCGGGATAGATCCAGCTTTAATTCTTATTTGAACTAAAAGTTAATAATTTCGAGTAATTAATTATGGAAAAGCAATCCGCGAAAAAAAGCGCGGATAAGCAAAATTTCACCACTTTTAAACGATACAAACTTCTCAAGAAATTGAATTCAAAATTTCAGTTCTCCATGCAAGAATACGAATATTTGAGAGTATTCTTTAATTATCATATAATCTAATGGTAAAAAAAATACAGAAAAACTAGGAAAAACGTTAACTTCGGTGGAACCGAAGCTGAAATACCCGTTACACAAAACTTTTAATAGTTTATATGTTCACCAGGGGCTTAGATTAAATTATACGATGAATTTGGTCAAATTTGTATGAAGGCTTCATGTTATATTAGCCCGATCATTACCATATCAATAGTGTTCACTTAGGCGGACATTGGAGTTGATTTTACCAAATTTTAATTGGATTTATTCAGAAAAAATAAATGTTTTCATACAAAAATTCGAAAATGGGCGGTAAGTTTGTATGGGGGCTAGAAAGTTGGGGAAAGTTTGTATGGGATCAACGCATTAAAATGGGTTTCGAAAAAAATTTCTTTACGATATCTCACGACGATTCAGGAGAATCTAAGTTTCTAGTTTGGTGACTCTATATCTTTTATAGTCTCCGAGATCAATTGTCAAATACAGCAGTAAGCAGGACAGGCAGCTTTCAATGCTGATTAAGAATATATATAGTATATATCATTTATGGGGTATATCTTGCCATACTCTGCTTTATACAAGTTATGTTTCGAGCTGCAGTACTGCTGTATACCTTGTAACTTGCGGGAACAATTTTTACAATATTAAGAATACGCTACGTAGCTTTTTTTGTGGGTGGCATTGGTCGGTAGTATGTAAAAATCATGATATTGAATACCCTGTCAACTATTGTACAATTCTCTCGTCAAGTAGACCTAACTAGATTCGCCTCGATTTGATACTATTATGCTTCAATAGGAAACCGTGTTAACTTTGCTATCTAAACAATTGGAAACAAGAATTTTTGTTTTTTTTTTTTTTTTGTATTTTATTTTTATTTATTTTTCATTTATTATTTTCATAATGAAATTCTGATCCAGATGACACTTTGGAAATACCCGAAACTGTACTTAAACGGGACATAATTTGCCTTTTACTTTGTAATTCAGACTCATTACATAAAATACACGTTTCAATGAAACGCAGTAGTGTAGGCGACTTGAGATCCTTTGCTACATTCATCGCTGTTAAAAATATCTCTGAGGTTTTTCTCAACTCTATGAAGTGCAGCATTTGACTTGGCCATCAGTAAATAGCTCAGGAAACACCAAATATTACTATTGCAATTTTTTGCAGCTACAAGATACTCGCACAAATAAGTTTAGAAATTTAAATAAAAAAAAAAATATCTTTAATTTTTGATTTACCTAAAATTGCTTTACTTGCCACATAACAGCATTCATCGTAACGCGACTGCTGCAGATGTTGATCAGCTATTTGATGTAGTAAATAACTTTTCTCAATGTCATACTTGGCAAAAATTAAACGTTGCTCCAAACGCAATACACGCAGCCTAAATTTTGAAAATTTTCAAAAAAATAAAATAAAATTCTCCAAAAAAGAAAAAACCTACTTGTTTTTAATTGCAACAGGAAGCGTATCCATATTCGTATGCGTTTTTCGATCATGAAATACAAATTTAACAACATCAAATGACTTTTCCTCGGGTAAAAGCAACAATTTCAGTAATGAATTTTTCTTATGTATACTAAAACGTTGTGGTACGACATACTGTTCGGTATAGGCTAATGCCAACGTATTGTAAACATCGTTCATAAATTCAAATTTCCATGGCATAACCCGATTTGTTTTGAGTACAGCATAATTACCCATTATCTGTTCAACAACTTCAGTAAGTTGCTACAAAATAAATAGAACCAAATTAGATGTTCGTAAATAATTCTCAAAACTCAAACCTTGAGATTTCCCGAGGCACGTAATTTTGCAATAGTTTTTAAAGCGCTAAACATGTCACGACGTGTTTGATATTGAACACGAAATAAAAACGCTTCATTATGTTTTTCTATCAAATTTTTATTAGAAGCTTTTGATATTTTAACAAATACTGCGGGCAGCGTGCTTGCAACATTTTCTGTTATATAAAAAAAATTAATTTAATCATTGAATAATTATTTCAAGAATTAAACATATCCGTACCATAAACTTTCTCAAAGCTTTATTCTCCGTAGAGCTTAGATTGCGTATATATGCCGAAGATTGTGGACATTGTGGTAACATATAGTTTGGATGTTGATAAAGATCTGTCAGGAAAACTATATCTTTCCAAGCTTGTGTATAATTTTGATTGAATATAAAAAATGCGCGTCTACGTCGTGCTAATTCCAATGGAGATAGAATTTCTTCCTGTAGAAATGGAGTCAAAATAAATTATTAAATCATGTTATCGATATTTTACTAAACACGAGTTTTGATTGGTTTCAAATCTCTTCTAATATTCAATGAATTAATGAATATAATTCACAATTAGTTCAAACATAAGTTAAAAAATAAATAAACTTTATATATCATTTTTATAAAAGTAGTTTAAACTAATTGTAAATTATATTCATTCATTCATTGAATTTTAGAAGAAATTTGAAACAAACCAAAAGTGATACTATATTGTGTGATACCCCTGAATATCTCAGCTATTAAATACCATTGACCCAGTCTAATTTTACTTCTCATTAATTTAGAAATTATATGAAGCCAAGTTATTGGGTGGTCCTTATATTTACTTATAAAAAAAAGTAAAAATGTTTCTATGTCCGCTATGACCGTTGAAACCATCTAACCGATGAGACCCAAACTGGCTTCATTTGAAAAGGCAGTTAAAATTTCACTACCACAATGCATTAAGCACATTCGGTTTATTCAAAAATGTTTTGCGTTTTTATTCCCGTCACACACAGGATTGAGGGTATTATCATTTTGCCCGAAAGTTTGTAACGCATTAAAGGAGGCACCGGAGACCCCATAAAATATATGTATTATTGATCAGCTCGATGAGACGAATCGATTTAGCAATGTCCGTCTGTCTGTACGTCCGTCTGTCCGTCTGTCTGTCTGTATTTATGCGGTTCATTCGCTTAGTTTTAGAGATATTGAAACTCGGAACTTAAGCTTTTTCTCAGTCCTAAGCAGTTCAAGTGTTAAAATCAAAGTGCCACGCCCATTTTTAGGTGTAACCCCATACAAACTTACCGTTTTTTTCGGATTTTTGTATGAAAATAGCAATTATTTATAAATGTAGTCACTCCAAGTTGGGTAAAAATACTTCTAATGTCTTCCAATGTCAAATCCAAGCTGCCACGCCCATTTTTAGCTATAGCCCCATACGAATTTAACGCCCATTTTCGAATTCTTGTATAAAAATAGGTATTATTTATGAGTCTTTTCACTCAAATTTATGTAAAAACACTTCTAATGATATCCAAGAACAAAACCAATGTGCCACGCCCATGGCAGTGTACCCCAACGATGGAAATATTTAGTAATTTACTATGAATCTTAATTATAAAAGAGGTTATCTTCATGAAAACGTACGAGTTTGGATATCAAACGTAACCATATAAAAATTACTTCTTTCGTTAATGTTGTTAATGTAAATTAATGATGGAACACCGCACTCTCTTGGAAGACAGATTTCAAAGATACTCCAAGAACAATCAGACAACCCTACCCACTTACTAAATTATTCAAAATATGTAGAATAGTTAGATTAGGTCTAGTGGCTGAGTGCGCTGAGCACACTAAAAGACATAGGCCGGATAAAAGAATCTTGTTCTACAAAAGGCGGGGCAGTGGCACAGTAAATGTTCAATATCTTCTTCCTCTTCAGTGGTTTTCACAGCTTCTGCATATGCGTACGTAGGAACAACTAGGGTGATCCAAAAATACATGGAAAAAAGTTTTAACAAAATTTTTTGTGCTCCCTCTAGGACTATTCTATATCAAAAATTAGAAGACCCGTTTTTTTTTATACCCGCCACACATAGTGTAAAGGTTATATTCAGTTTATCTGAAAGTTTGAAACGCATTGAAGGAGACATCGTAGTACGATATATATAGTACATATATTCTTGATCAGCTCGACGAGACGAATCGATCTAGCCATGTCCGTCTGTCTGTCTGTCTGTATATTTATGCTGAAATTTGTAACTTAAGCTTTTCTTGGCAACGACTAGGTTAAGTTCGAGAATGATAGTGCCCCGCCCATTTTTAGGTGTAGCCCCCATACAAACTTACCGCTTTTTTTCAATTTTTTGTATAAAAATATTAATTATTAATGAATGTACTGACTCGAAATTGGGTAAAAACACTTCCTATGTCATCCAATGTCAAAAAAAAAGGTGCCAAGCCCATTCTAAGATATAGGCCCCATACAAACTTACCTCCCATTTTCGAGTATTTGTATGAAAATAGGCATTATTTATGAATGTATTCACACCAAATTGGGTAAAAACATATCTAATATTAACCTATTTGCACACCACCTATATTATAAGGATCAGCGCACTATAACATATAGCCCCCATATTAGCTAACCTCCCACTTTTTGATTTTTTTTTTTAAGAAAATGTTTGTTTATCTGTCTTTAACCCTATTATTGTGTCTAAACCATATTATTGACCATATTATTGTTTCTAAACTTTTATTATATCGGACTATTTACTCCCATCCACTCCTTCTCCAAATTTTACCTTAACCACTGATAATAATAAATAAACTATTTCAATATTCGTGTGGCGGGTATATGAGCTTCGGTTCCGCTGAAGTTTTTAAACCAAATAATATTGATTGGAACCGCAAAGGGCTTGGTTTGATATAGAAACCTAAAAATGTTTTTTTTAACCGGATAACGATGTTTCTTTCAACCCCAATTATTAGGAGGACAGTTTTTACCCGGTTGCTTATTTTCTGATTATGTAATAGAAATATTTTGTATTGTTAATCTGTACATACATTTACTTCAAGAGTGCTAAGTACATCGCACAGTTCTTGATCCTTACGTATCTTCCATAATGGACGATCATCAGACTTAGAATTCGCATTACTAATCGCTTGTACCTCCATAACCTGTCGACTATTGTCCATAAAAAAGCTATATAACGCATCACCAAGTGTATCTTGTATGTTTTCCATTACCTTAACAAATCAATACACACAAAATGTTAATTAAAATTCCTTAACAAAAATATCGTACATACCACAGCCAAAGCTCTTTCAAATGGTTTAACTCTGCTGCCCGTCAACGTACGCATATTATTATGCAATTCCATTTTGCAATCTTCAAATCGATTGAGCTCGTATAATGCAGCACAAGTTTCTAGATTTATGGCTGGACTTTGCCTATCATAATATTCAGAAAGCATTTCTATAAAAAGTTAAACACTCTCAATGACAACAGAAGAAAACCTGCGGAATTATAAACTTTGATTTGATTGTTTTAGTACATACCTGCAGCTTTTCTGCTATCCTTCAGTGCACTCTCTGTCTGTGCATTTCGACGCTTGCTCTGGCACAGATGATAAAGAGTGGTAGTATCGGTTGGATCCAAAGACAACGCTTCATTGTAGTAGTGCTGCGCTGTAATCTCACGTTGTCTACCCGCATAATAGAGGCCCCAGTCTTTAAAAATACGTTGCTGTATGCTAGTGTCCCAATCAATTTTTTGCCATGGCTTCATCGCGGCCCCCTAATACCCCAACGGGCGTGCTTTGAAAAACGGACATCATTCTGTATATATTTTTTTTTTTTTTTTTTTGATTTTATTATTTTTTATTATTTTTTTTTTTTTTTGTTATTTCTTAAATTAATTCTTAAAAATAAAATATAACTCGAACATCTGCGTTTGAACGTGTGGAATATAGAACTAATTTGAAAATTACTTTAAATTTAAAACCATGACTACTAGATTTTGTTTTTCTAAAATTTAAATTAAAAATTATTAAAAATTTAAACCTGCATAAAATTAGTTTATTTAAATGTAACAATAATCGTCAGACTAATAAAGACACTCAATTTCGCACAAAAAACTATCAAAGAATCTTTAACTCAAAGCAAAGTCAAAGAGTGTTTTGGATATATGTGACATTTACCTTATAAACAACATGCTTAATCAACAAAATTTGTTACCAAATTAGAAAGAGACAGTGGCGGACTGCGTCACCTGATAGAATTGCATCATGTGTTCGAGTAATATTTAAGTCGAGAGTGTTTCATGAATATTTCAATTTACTTAACATCCAAATCTTTTGCTAAGCTATTTAAAGCAGGACTGGATATTCAAAAACAAAAACAAGAAAAAAAAGTTAACTTCGGTTGGACCGAAGTTTATACTATATACCTGTTACACATCATTTGACGTTGATAGACCTTCGTGTGCAGCATTTGTATTAAATTTTATTTCAAAATACTAAACAAATTAAATATACTCTTAAAAATTTAGGAATTCGAGGTCCGATTTGGACCAATTTTAAACTGAAGATTTGTCATGGTATAAGAATCATTTTAACCATATTTGAAGCCATTCGCTTTATAAATACATTTTTTTCATATAAGAACTTGAAAAAATGTTGTACTTTTTGTATGGGAGCTATACCTAAAAGTGGGCGTGGCACATTGATTTTAACATAGAAACTACACAGGACCTAGAAAAGTTTAAGTTTAAAATTTCAGCCCAATATCTTTAAAACTGAGCGAGTAAATCGCGCAGCAACACACAGACAGACGGACAGACTGACAGACGGACGGACGGACGGACAGACAGACGGACATGGCCAAATCAACTCGTCTCATCAAGCTGATCAATAATATATATACTTTATAGGGTCTACGATGCCTCCTTAAATGCGTTACAAACTTTCCGACAAACTGAATATACCTGTTTACACTAGTGTAACAGGTATAAAAAAGTTGAACGAGGATCGGTTGACGGTTCAAATAAATGATTTAACTCTTAGTGTGGTATAGAACGAACTTAGGTTCAAGGGTCCTAGAACCAGTTGATGAGCCAAATTCAGAAGTAAAAAGATGGGTTCTGAACGTAAACCCAAACCGATTTCAGTTGAACATTTTGTTGCTTTAATTAAAAAAAAAAATGTAAGCAATTACTGTTCGTCAAAAAGAAATCGCTCGGGGTACTGTGAATACCTATATTATTTTTTAAAGTGTATTCCAAAACAAATACGAATTTAAAATTGCAATACACAATTATATCATTATTGACATATTAATGTCATAGTACAAACATTTAGTTTAATTTATTTCAGCTTTTTATACTTTTTCGCTAAAATTTCGTTTAGTCACGTCAAATGTTGTTGCAACAGGGTCCAGAGCTCAAGATGTTATCAGGCCATACATTTTACAATGAATGAAACCGGTTTTATTGAATCTTTTTTAATGTTTTGTAAATGTTTTGTTAAATTTTTAATTGCAATAAAATAGTCGTCGAATTAAGTTCTCAACGATTACACATTCAATCGGAATTCATAAAGTTTTTTTTTTCGAATTTTAAAAATGTTAAAAATATTCATATTGGTTATCTGCTTTTGTGCTATTTTGCCAGTGAGTCAAAAAAATCGAAATTTAAAATCTTTTTAAAAGTACAAAACTAAGCATCTCACATTGTTATATTGTAGCTTGCACTAATGGCACCCAAAGAACAAGGCGATGCTATACAAGATGTGAATGAGAAAAAGCCACTGGATCCGATATTCGACACTATTAGGGATGTACTGAATCAAGATCCATTCAAGGTAAATATCTGGGACTCACTATCAACCTAAGAAGTAAACCAATTTAATGTTTTAATATGATTTATACACAGTCACTAGTATCCACTGGCATTGATGCCGCTACGAAGTTGGGCAAAGAGGTTGAAAGTTCTTTAGCCAAAGTTATACATTCCGGATCTGAAGCTGTGCAAAAAACGGGACTTATATAAAGTATCATCATTATCATCATTATATAAACAAATTTGCTTTAACCTGAAAAAGTTTTGAGCCTTTAAGTTGTAGAAATAATGGGTTAGCTTGAATCTTTTCGAAATAAAGCGTTTAAATAGTAACAAAGCACTTTCTTTAAATTTTGATTCGCGCTGAAAAAGAATCTTGATAGATAAAATAAAAAACCTGTAAAACTATGATAATAATTCACTAAACGATTCGTGTAGTGATATAGGAACACACATAAAGCGAACTGCTCCTCAGCAAATGAACCCGATAAGAACATGGGCGGATCCAAACCGCTCTCGTAAGAAGGGAAATTTTTATGTAAGACGAAGTAGCAGCAATTGTACTGACAGGTTCTTAGTGTTTTTTTTTTAAATCTTTTGATTTTCTTCCATTATTTATCAATGCTGCTAAACAAGAGGCTTTTTGGGATGGAATGTTACCCAGTTCCGCCCAGTTCTGGAGCCAACACTGTATAAGACGGACATATTTTTTTCGTTCAATGTGCAGTTTAAATGCATCAATTGAGTTCGGTATCGCTGGAATCTGGTGGAATTACCATGATCACATCACGGCTATTCCAAATATCAAATGGAACTGCTATCGCTGTCTGTTTTGACCTCGCTGATAAATTTTACATATTGAACGAGAATATTTAGGTTGTTTTACTGACTAAATCGTTCTTTTATTGACATAAGAACTAGAGATAGACTCTTTTTTTCCAATCCCGCCATTTCCGGCATCGAAAGCTGAGTCGAAATAGCTATATTAGGGTGGTGCTTATACGGCACAAAAAAAAATTGTACGAAGCATCATTTTAATTGATTCTTCACGCCTAAAAATGAATTTAATATTGTTTTCAATTTTTTAAAGTAATATTTAGGGGTCGCTCTTTAAGAAAGGAGACCCTGTCGCATGCAATATACTAAAATACTATCTGGCGTAATATGCTATAGACTAAAACAGTACGTAGGACGTATAGTTGGACAGTATCAGTGCGATTTTAGACCAAAGAAGTCAACCATCGACTCCATATTTACGCTGCGATAGATCCTGGAAAAAACCGAAGAGAAGCAAATCGACACACAGCACCTATTCTTCGATTTCAAAGCCGCTTTCGACACGCCAATCAGATCAAAGTTTTTCAAAGCATTGACTGCTCTTAAAATTCCGTCAAAAATTGTCCGCCTCTGTATGATGACGCTGGAAAACACCCAAAGCGTTGTCAGGGTCAGTAAAGATCTCTGCGACCCCTTTGACACCAAGAGAGGCTTCAGACAGGGTGATGCGTTGTCGTGCGACCTTTTCAACCTACTGCTGGAGTTCATCCTGAATCAATGCCCTAATGTCGACCGGACGGGCAATATTTTCTATAAAGAAACTATGCTAGATATTATCGGCAAAAATGCTTGAGCGATTCTCTGACATCGAAAAAGAATGTCGTCCTATGGGACTGACGGTCAACGAGAACAAGACGAAGTACTTGGAGTCCACTCGCAAGCAATCTGCACGACATAGACGGTCTTTGAGTACAGCGAACTTCAGCTTTGAGGCTGTAGAAAACTTCGTCTATTTGGGCTCAGATGTAAACAACAACAACATCATCAGTCAGGAGATTAAACGAACCGTAGCTATTTTGGTTTCGGTAAGCAATTAAAAAAGTAGAGTTCTGTCCAGAGAAACAAAAATTAAACTCTACAAGACGCTGATAGTATACAATTGTTGGCTATCAGGATATTTCTTCCTGTAATCGTTTTTTTTTTTGCTCTTCATCAATTTTCAATCCATTGTCCGATACAATAAAAATTTTGATACAGTAATGGGTTCAAATTTTAACCTAAAGACAAAATAATAAACACTTTTTTGAAAAAACTTACAAAATGAGTGGTATCTTTGTATGGGAGCTATATAGTATGTTACAGTGGGCTGATCCTTATAAAATCAAAGGGTATACTACTACTTAGAAGTGTTTTTACCCCATTTGGAGTTATTACATTCATAATATTTGCTAATTTCACATAAAAATTAAAAAATGGGCGCAAAATTCGTATGGGACCTATACCTATAAATGGGCGTGGTACCTATGTTTGGACATTGGATGACATAAGAAGTATTTTTACCCAGTTTGGAGTGAATAAAATAATAGATATTTTTATTCAAAAACTCGAAAAAAAAGTACGTTTGTGTCGGGGCTATACCTATGTGTGGCTGGTATAAAAATACAGACTTATTATTTTAGGCTAGAGAATATGGTAGGGTGCCCTGTCCACTCGAAAAATAAGGACTTAAGAGAAATGCATCTGTATGTCTGCCATATGAACAAAAAAATTATTTCGGAGAATATAAGCGATACAATCACTAAACTTAAAACTTAAATTCTATATAATCTTCCGTATAGCATTAATATGGCTACTATGTTAAAAAGCATATTGAAAGACTTAATCTTTAACTTTATCTTAAATGTCCAGTTTCCCATTGCTCTAAAGCTGTAGATTAGCGTAGAAGTTCGATTGTGTAACTTTAACTTTAAAGTTTATATATTATATACATATATTATCGGTGCGTTCATCAGGGCGTATACTAGTGCCAATACCGATTCAGTGTTTTATACCGTTCGAGAATAATTCATGATAGTATGTATAAGGTATGTTTTTTTCGTACGCTTTAAGATTCAGCATAGCACATAAATTGTGCTTCTGTACCTAGCTACACTTAAGAACAGGTTTAACAGCATAAAGGGGCTCAGGCCCTTGACTTTAAAATTGTGCTTCTTCAGTAACTTCTCTGCTTATGCTATTACCACAAAACCAGACAAGGCATACAGAAAACTAAAGCAAGTGACTGGCTGCAAGAGACCATCGAAGCATAAACGACGAAACGAGCAGAAGTAAAAGTGAAGATTGTATTTCTTTTTTTTCATATTCAGCGTCTTTTTGATTCATTTTATCTTGAGTTCTTGGCTCATTTATGCTACTTACTTGCGTTGTTCTTGTTATGGACTTCATTTCGTATTTCTTTTTTTTCTTTTGTGCTGCCCAGCATAAACAAGCACACACACACATACAACACGAATATGTTTTTATTCACTTTTGTTTTCATACTCCTGCAGCACATATAAGAAGTATTCTTTTTTTTTTTTTTTTTGTTCTTCTTGCTATAAAGGGCCGACAAGTATCTTTACCATTTTCAATATCCCTTTTCAACTTATGCTTCTGCATGCTGCTATATGCTTCTGGGCTCCTGTTGTAATTTCTAATCGCTGAAACCTTCACACCCTAATGACAGCCGCAGGCAACTTTTGTAGGGCTAATTTTTTATATGGTTAACGGACGGACACATTTTGTTAGCTGAAAAATCGCTAAAACGTCACAAGAATTGAATTGAATCGAAATCTGGTTAACAAAAAAGTAGCTGCCACATCTTCCACAACCATCTTTAAATGCTGCTTAGCTTCGTACATACATATTTGCCTCTAAATGTTGCAAGAACACAAATCGCATGTCATTCTACTTAAAGGGCTCGATTCGGCGGGCGAGTGTCTCAGTAGTTTAGTTCATGCAACGTTGCCATTTTGCAACATTTCGTTGGCTCATTTGTTCTGCCACAAACTGAATTCACTTTCATTGTACGCTGTGCGCCTATTCGAAATGGTTCGCGCTGAAATCTGTGCCGCGCATTGATGTCATGCGACAAATGTTGCATGCATCATGCGAGTTGTCAGCATTGTGGTTTCATTCGCAGCTGGGCATGCCCTTAACTTTGAGCATAGCAATACAGTTTGTTTGCGTTCTTACATACGAGAAGCGTTCTTAATGTGTTACGAATGTATTGTTCCTAAAAACACAAAATACTTTTGTCAATACTTTGGAACTAAAATTTTAATTTATAAATGCGCATACGATTCATTTGTATATTTCATTTTTATATAAACCGTAACACGGTTTTCTTTGAAATAATAGGCGGGGGCACCCATATTGTCGGGTAACAAATTTGTGACAATTTTGGAAATATTTATACTAGAGAAATGAAATTCAATATATCTATTAGAAATATGTGTGGTGGCTTGGTCACTCTTTTCAAGTACTTAAACTACGGGAATGATACTCAGTGTGCCGGTTAATGGAAACGTGATAAGTATGATTCATTGGAGAGAAGTTTTATGTAGTAGCCGATCTCGGAATCTTTCAAAGCCAAAGTCTATCGAAATTAAAGCTGTCAGAGACCTATGATGATCCCATTAAATTGTTTTTAATTTACTTTTATCGGAAAAATATTAAATTGAGCCCCTATACAGAATTTTTACTGATCTTAGTAGCATCGGAAAAGTATATTCCTGTTAAAATTATGTTGTGAATTGGATTTACAAAATTTAATTTCGTGTAACGTTTCTTCTGGAGCTCTCCCCAAGCGTTATGTCCCAGAAGCCTTGGAAAAGCCAATAATTTTTGTTAGTGTCCAAAATTAAAAAATTGAGGACAAATTTTCAAAATTCAGTAGTTTTATTTTTATAGGAAGCCAGGAATAGGATTAGAGTGAATTAGAATAATCTTATAACATGGAATATATTTTTTACCAATCTTATTATATAAAACAAGGAAAAACAGTAACTTCGGTGGAACCGAAGCTTATATACCCGTCAAACGTATCTTTTAATTGTTAATGTGTTATTATCAGTGGCTTAAATAGAACTTCGAGATGGGTTGGGACGGGGTCAATGGTCTGATGCAACACGTTGTGTGAGGCCTGTACCAAAAAATGGGCGTGGCACCTTAGATTTGATATTGGATGATATTAAAAGTGTTTTTACCCAAATATTACTAAAAAATAACCATTTTCATACAAAAATTCGAAAAAAAGCCGGAAAGTTTGTATGGGGAATATACCTTAAAATGGGCGTGGCTCTTTGGTTTCGATATTGGATTACAAAAGAAGAGTTTTTACCGAATTTGAAGTGAATATATTTAAAAATAATACATATTTTCACAGAAAAATCGTAAATGGGCGGCTATACCTCAGAGTGAGCGTGGCAATCTGAATTTAACATACAAACTACCTAGGACTGGAAAAAGCTTTAGTTTCGAGTTTCAGCTCAATATCTTTTAAACTGAGCGAATGAAGCACCTCGCAACAGACAGACAGACGGACAGACAGCCAGACGGACATGGCTAGATCGATTCGTCTCATCGAGCTGATCAAGAATATATATACTTTATGGGGTCTCCGATGCCTCCGACAAACTAATAATACCCTTCACACTATGTGTGACGGGTATACTATACAAATAGTCTCCGAAATTACTCAACTTTGTAGATGTGTATTTTTTGGTCCAACTTAAGAGTATATGGTATATATGTCCTTTTGGAAAAATAGGCGGTAGGCGTGGACACAATAGAATCGATTAAATATTCGTCGTATATTTTATAACAACACAGCCGATTTGAATGAAAGTTTGTAGATGTGTATTTTTAGTCCATTTTGAAAGATAGTACTATATATCGATTTTGTATAATGGGCGGTGGACGAGAGCCCCTTAGAATCGATACATAAATTCATCAGATATTTCTGAAACAACTTAACCGAACTCAATTAAATTTTATAGAAATGCATCGTAAATTTCCGAACCCAATCAACCGATTTTTGTGGATGTGCATTTCTTGGTGCAACTTAAAAGATAGAATATATCATTTTTTAAAAATGGGCGGTGGGCGTGGTTCCATAGAATCTTTACGGTACAAAAGCTACTTGAAGCGCAAAAGGAAAATTTATTAATAAAATTTGGGTGTTACCATATAAACGAACCAAAATAATTAAAGAAGACAATTGATATTTGGTATACATATGCACGAACATTATGCTAAGATAGAGAAGAAAATGATCAATTGAAAAAATGGTCGGCGGGTGATGTCACTTTTCTTTTTTGCAAGTATTGTATTTGAGTAAGAGTAAAACTCTTTGTACATAACAATAGGAACGGGGTAAGAATATTCCATAAGTAATACGAAAAATATACGGTGGGAAAGCTGGTTGGTGTCACAAAAATATTATACACCCGAGCAAGGCCGGTTAATTCAACTAGTATGAATACATTTTTTCCCCACTCGCTTTAACTTATAAGTTTTTTTAATGGTGGTATAAACTTGCTTAGTCCTCTATAAACATTATATGCATACATTTATACAATTTTGATTTTAACCCTCTTTACCATTTAATATTTATCTTTAATTACACTTAAGTATGCATAACGGTATTCTTCATATGTGCCCTTTTACATAAGCCATTTGCAAAGAAAAAAAGGGAGAATAATCTGCATAAAAAAAATTTTACAATTTCAACACTCAATTACTCTTTTCAGCATACGAAACTCCACTCTTTTGTTTGCCCTATGTTGCTGTCCCTATGCTTTTATTATGCTTACTTGTTTTTTTTTTTTTACTTTTTGAAATTTTCTACAAACTTCTGCGCGCCCAAAACGCATTCTCCGATTGTCGGTCTTTCTGTCTGTTTTGCTGTCTCTTTGTTTTTTTTTTTTTTTTTTTTTTTGGTTTGGTGGTAGTCTGTGCAATTATTTCTCCACTTTGCTTCTCCTTCAATTTTATGCTACTGCTGCTACATGCATACCATACAGTTGCCTTGTCTTCCCCTTTTCCTCTACCAGTCGCGTGCACTCTTTGTTGTTTTTTTTTTTATTTTCGCTGTGCTGTTGGCTGTGCAGTGCTGTGCCAAAGCCATCATCAATTGTCTGCTGTTGCTTTGCTGCTGCCATCTGCCGACGACTGACTGGCTGCGTTTAGAACAAATTTTTTTCATTCTTTTTTATTTTTTATTTGTATGTTTTTTTTTTTTTTTGTTCGCGCTTTTTGCATTATTTGTTCTCATGACGCGCTGTAACATTCTGTTCGCCTGTTCGGGAACACCTTTGAAAATGTCGAAATTTCACATGTAATTCCCACGGCCTGAATTTTCCCACAGTGTTTAGTTGCATGCAGCTATCTTACTCACTCACACTTTGAAAGCAGTAAAGGAAGCTGAGAATCTGCAGGCACAAAACAAAAAAACAAAAAATGAGAATCTGTACATACAATATGGATGTACATATGTACATATATTTATACGTATAAAAAAAAAGCAACAAATACAAGAATAGCCATCTGAATGGTGAGATAGACAGACAACAAAATGTACAGATAAAAAAAAAAATTTAACAAGCAGACAAAAAATTATATACATAAAAACAACAACAACATTAACAGAACAAAAAAAAAGTAGCATAAAAGAAGTTTTTTTTTTTTTGCTGTATTGCAACAAATTTGCTCCCAGGGTCGTCGAAGTCTTCATTTTTGTTGTCTTCTTTGTTTTAGTTGTTGGGGCTTCTTCTCCACTTCGCCACTTCTTTTTTCTTGTTTATCTTTTGCTTGATAAAACATTTGCAGCAGCAGCGGCAACTAAGAGAAACAGCCACCAATTCTCAATTCTATCATTCTTTCCATCTCACTTTCACACACGCAAAAAAAGTTCTTCATTTTGTTTGTGTCTTCTTTCAAGTTCATTGTTTGAAAACTTTGTCGTTGTCTCATTCGAAGTCATTGTTTTTTTGTTTTGTCTTCGTCGTTCTCTTTTCCTTTGTAAGTTATTTACATGCACTGATTCTTCTTAAATGTATTCTGCACAATCATACATATGTACTTCTAACAGCAACAACAACATATTGGGAAAGCCAAGCTCGTAACTGTTTCTGTACCTGATTAAATATAAATCTTAAGCCTAGAAGGTCATTGATTTTTTTATACAATACGTTAAGCTGCCTTTCTCAATTTCACGAGTTCTCAGTTGAGTTGTTGTCTAAAATCTCATACTAAAAAAATCAAAACAAAGAAAACATTTAATGTGGTGGAACTTTATGTGTGATCGCGTCAGATATTTATAAAAAACAAGCAGGTACCCGCGGCTTTGCTCGCGTCCTTTTTTTTTTGCTTCTATTTGGTGGCTAAATATAAATTGTTCAAAAAATTTCCGTTTAAATTTTTGAATTCCCTAAACACGACTAACCATCATTCAAATGCGCCCAGTTTCAAGTCTCTACGTCTATTCAATCCAAATGTATGACTTTTTTCAAGGCCCCCATTAGGCCCCGGGTCAAAATTTTCCAAGTCCAAGTGCTCACCTGTAATAAAAATAAAAAAAAATTTGTAAAAATCTAATTCCAAATCCCTTGCACACCTTAAACAACAAAAATGTTTTTAACCATCTTTCAAATGAGCCCTGTTTCAAGTCTCTACTACTATTCACTCCAAAGATATGGCTTTTCCGGTTTCAAGGCCCCCATTAGGCCCCGGCTCAAAATTTTCCAAAATCCCTTCTTGTTGCTCACCTGAATTCTAAATTCTTTTTGTTCCAAATATTTGGCTTTTCCAGTTTCAAGGTCCCCATTAGGCCCCGGGTCAAAATTTTAAAGTGAATGACGTCCATCTGTCTGTCTGTTGCTGCACGATTTATTCGCTCAGTTTTAAAGATATTGAGCTGAAATTTTAAACTTAAGCTTTTCTAGGTCTTGTATACTTTTTATTTTCCACGCCAACTCTTAGGTATATCCCCCATACAAAACATACAACGTATTAACATATACGAAACAGAAGTATTTTATAGAGCTAATGGCTTTAAAAATTTTACAAATGCTTCTTATATCAAGCCAAATCTTCAATTTAAAATTGATTCAGATCGGAACGCTAACATTTTTAATTCGCTTAGTATTTTAAGATAAAATTTAATACAAATGCTATCCACGTCAAATGATGTGTGACAGGTAAACTACTGTGACCAAAAACTAGTCGAAACTAGTTTTATAAATCAAAAATCTTTATTTATTCCTCCTCATCAATTTCGTCACCGCTTCTTGCACTCCTCGAAGCATGCCAAAAAAATCTTCTTCCGGTATAGCCTTCAGAGCGCGTTGAATATCTTCAATCGACTGAAAATGGTTTTCTCGGAGTTGTTTTTGAGTTTTTCGAAATAGGCAGAAGTCACACGGAGCCAAATCAGATAAATAAGATGGTTGCGGAACGATATTGGTTGCATTTTTGGCGAAAAACTCACGAATAATCAGTGCATAGAATTAAAGATAATTGAGCATTTTTGGTACCAATCGAGACTTGACACGTTTGAGGCCCAAAACATCTTTGCTATTAATTGATCCTTTTCTTCGTCTTCAACGCGTTCTCTACCTTTTTTCATCATATAAGTTGTTGATTTTTGTAGAGCTCGGTCCCCGTAAGCCTTCTTCAACATTTTCAACGTTTCTTCAGCATTTATTGTATTCAGAAAAAAAAAAATTTGATCGCACTTCTTTGCTGAATAAAAACAAGAGTAACTCAAACACTATTGAATATTTTGACACATAATTTGGCATGGAAGTTAGTAACAGTTGTGCCAACCAAAAAAATATATATTGAGCGAAAATATTTACCCGCGCAACTTAAAAAAATTCCGGCTACTTTCGGTCCCATCGAAGTTTACTTTTTTATACCCGTTACACATAGTGTAAACGGGTATATTCAGTTTGTCCAAAAGTTTGTAACGCATTGAAGGAGGCATCGGAGACCCCATAAAGTATATATATTCTTGATCAGCTCGATTAGACGAATCGATCTAGCCATGTCCGTCTGTCTGTCTGTCCGTCTGTTTGTTGCTATGCGATTAATTCGATGAAGATATAAATTTATTGGGCTGAAATTTAAAACTTAAGCGACGACTAGGTTGAGTTCGAGAATGAGAGTGCCACGCCCATTTTTAGGTATAACCCCCATACAAACTTATCGATTTTTTTCGATTTTTTCTTTAAAAATAGTAATTATTTATGAATATACTCGCTCCCTATTGGGTAAAAACATTTCTTTTGTCATCCAGGGTCAAAACTAAGACGCCACGTTTATGTAACGGGTATTTTAGCTTCGGTTCCACCGAAGTTAACGTTTTTCCTTGTTCTTGTTTAATTTACAAATAGTTTAACATTATGATTACTCAAGCATTAAAAAATAAATATCAATATCAAACATTTTTAGTTTGTTTAATTTTTATCATTAATAATCTTTTAAAAAGGACAAATTGGTGCCATATACATACATTCGTCTTGTTCTGCAATTCACTTTGTTCTGATTTTTTCTCCATGCCTGTTCGCAATTGCTGTCAAACGCAAAATAAATGAAGCAATTGCTCAACACTTTGACAGCTGTCTTTTAACAGATGGTATTTAACAGATAATAATCTTTAGTGAAAATAGTTTTAGCGAAAAAAAGTAGGTTTTCAGGACCTTGACGTTTTAAAGTTTTAGTACACCAATCCATGTAAAATTTTAAGATGACCATCCAACTGGTTTAGGAATGAGCAGACAACTGGAATAGGAAATGTCTGGTGTTACAGTGGACTTTGCATAAGCAAGCATTATACGACGCACGTACAAATTTGGGCGGGCGGACGGACGAACGAATAATTATAATAAAATTTTAAGTTTGGTGCAATGTAAAGACAAAACTCTGATTATATTTATATATTTACTTGTGATACTCAAATAACGCTTGCTAATGCAGAGTCCACTTTAACACTAGATATTTCCTAACCCAGTTGTATGCTCATCTTAAAATTTTAATATATTGATAAAAGTTTTAAAAATCGAGAGCATGAAAACCAGCATTTTTTGCATAGCTCGTGCCGAGGCTTTTTACCATGCTTTATCTTGATTTTAGAATAAATTGTACTTACACAGTATGTTCAATAAATAAGGGGACTATTGAACGTTAATAACATAAGATAGGTACAGGTCTCACCTTTCCAACGCAGCCAACTACATGTAGATTGGTTGACAGGTTAAAAAGTTACTCGCTTTTTTAAAGAATGTTCTTTAACACATGAGTCACGGCTGCTTAAATGGCTGGAATATCTTCGTAAAACGCTCCTTTCATGGCAGTTTTCAGTTTAGAGAACAGAAAATAATCGCATGGTGATAGATCAAGAGAATACGGAGGGTGGTCGATGACACAAATCTGTTTTTTTATCAAAAATTAACGAAAATTAATAAGCGAGTAACTTTTTAACCTGTCAACCAGTTTGTATGAAGTTGGCTGCGTTTGAAAGGTGAGACCTGTGCCATTCTAATGTTATCAACGGTCAATAGATGGCGTTACGTGTTCCATGATTTAAACAAAAAGTCCCCTTATTTATTGAACATACTCGTGTATGTGTATTAAAAACGAATTGAATTTGATTTAATAACGGATTATCCCTACAATGCATTAAGAAAAACATGTTGTATCTATACTTATCTTATAAAGAGGAAATGTTTGTTTGTTTGTTTGAAATGAATAGGCTCCGAAACTACTGGACCGATTTAAAAATTCTTACACCGTTGGCAAGCTACACTATTCCCGAGTGACATAGGCTATGTTATTTTGACCCGGGGCCTAATGGGGACCTTGAAACTGGAAAAGACAAATATTTGGATCAAAAAGACGTTAAAAAATTTATTTATTTTTAGGTTTTTTTTAGAATTCAGATGAGCAACAAGATGGGATTTTGGAAAATTTTGACCCGGGCCCTAATGGGTGCCTTGAAACCGGAAAAACCATATCTTTGGAATGAATAGATGTAGAGACTAGAAACAAGGCTCTTTTGAAAGATGGCTAAAAATCATTTTTGGCGTTCAAGGTGCTCAAGGGATTTTCGAAATTGGGACCTGGGACCCATATGTGGACCCAATATAGATTTTTTTGACCAATTTTTTTTTATTACAGGTGAGCACTTAGACGGGATTTTAGAATATGTTAACCCGGGGCCTAATGGGAGCCTTGAAAAAAAGTCAAATCTTTGGATTGCATTGACGTAGAGACTTAAAACTAGGCGCATTTGTCGTGTTTAGGGAATTTTTTAACAATTTATATTTAGCCACCAAATAGAAGCAAAAAGAAACGCGAGCAAAGCCGCGGGTACATGCTAGCAAGTGATAAAGATGTTCCTTCTACATAAAGTCTTCGTCGTTTGATGAACTTTTTTGACTGCAATTTCCTTCATGAACTTGTTCTGTACTAGATGTTTAAAAATGATAAACGAATGGTAAACATTCGTTCTTATATCAAGAACCATTTATTGACAGATATAAATATTAAATTAAATAAATGGTGCAACGAAAGCAAATTTGAGAGCGTAGATTACTGTTTTCATTATTTTCACTCTCTTATTTTACAATTTATACTTTTGAAACTTGAATTAAGCACGATAATTCTCAATACATGCACTTTGTATATGTTACTAACATACAACCAATTGGAACGTTCATGTTTAATTTCGTATGTTGTTCTTAATTTTATAACAGCGTTGATTTTTCTGTGTAGATGCTGCGAAATTTGTACATCGGATTTTATCAAGAAACATTAAAAAATAATGTACATGGAATACTTATTTCTTTTTGAGAAGTTTTACTTCAAAACTAAAATATTTCGAGATTAACTCAAAACAAGAAAAAACGTTAACTTCGGTAGATCCGAAGCTTAAATACCCGTCACACGAATCTTTAAAGAGTTTATGTGTAAACATCAGTGGTCACCCAAGTTTACACACAATATTAATTTCAAATTTTGAGCTAAAAAATACAGATATGTTTAAAAACATATTTCTCGAAAATATCTGGAAATAGGCGGTAAGTTTGTATGGAAGAAACACCTAAAAATGGGCGTGGCACCATGATATTGGAAGAGTTTTTACCCAATATGGAGTAAATACATGAATAAATAATATCCATTTTCATACAAAAATTCGAAAATGGGCGGAAAGTTTGTATGGGGGTATACCTTAAAATAGGCGTGACATATTGGTTTTGACATTGGATGACAAAAGGAGTTTTTTTACCCAATTTGGAGTGAATACCTGCATAAATAATACCTATTTTCATACAACCATTTAAAAATGGCCGGAATGTTTATATGGGGGCTATGCCTAAAAGAGGGCGTGGCATCTTGGATTTAACACTGAATGACAAAAGAAGTGTTTTTATCCAATTTGGAGCGAATACATTCATAAATAATTAGTATTTTTATACAAAAAATCGAAAAACGGTAAGTTTGTATGAGAGTGCCACGGCACTGGGCGTGGCACTCTCATTCTCGAACTTAAAATAGTCGTTGCCGAGAAAAGCTTAAATTCCAAATTTCAGCTTTATATCTTCAACCAAAAAGATGCCTAGAAAAGTACAGACAGACAGGCGGACAGACAGACATGGCTAGATCGATTCGTCTCGTCGAGCTGATCAAGAATATATATACTTTATGGGGTCTACGACGTCTCCTTCAATGCGTTACAAACATTCAGACAAACTGAATATGCCCTTCACACTATGTGTGGCGGGTATATAAAAACAGCCAGATATTTTTCTGGAAGACAGTATTGAATATGAGACTAGAATACTGAATTGACTACATTTTTATATTAAGTTTTTTATTCAAATGACTTAAATTTAAAAACGTGTTCACTTCTTCGACTCATTCTCAATAGCCACTTTTTGAATGTCGCTGCTGTCGCTGCTGTGTCCCAAATTTAATTTGTTATATTCAATTTTCTCTCGCATGCGATACCAAAAGTGGTTGAACTTTGCCCAGACAAACTGACAAGTACAGCGCATATGACCTTGAGACTAAAAGACTTTATGCTAAGATTTTTATGTATTGAAAATAGATGCATGTATCGAGTTCAATGACTTAAATTACTTTGAGTACAAATTAAAAAAAAAAAAAATATTTATCATAAAATTTAATAAATCGCATGCTATTAAAATAGGTCAACACACTAATTCATGACTGAAGAACATTTCTAATGGTCAACACCGATTATGGTTTAGTTGTTGTTGTTGCATTTGATAAACGTAAATGTTATTGCATATTGCATACATAAAACTGTTAAAATACCCAAATTTTACAGACATTGGCACAAATTACTGCTCTCCTGGTTCATCGATAATTTCAAGGATTTTTTTTTGTGCTCAATGACTCTTGACGTAGTCATGTGCAAAAGATATATGTTCCACAAAATTTGAACAAATGTTCAAATAAACTCAACCAAAAGACTTGTTAGTGGTTTGTTTATTTTATTTATTTTTTTGAAACCAAGCAGAACAAGTTCAAGGACATCTAAATGTCGAAATTTTTGGCAATATTCCTTTTGCATTTATGCTTTCCTGTTCCTTGAACTTTGCGAAACTGACAAAAAATGAGCGTGATAGACAGCCAACGATGCTCGAATAGGGTTGATTTGAATGGAGCACTTTAGAAGCAAATGATAAAATGTGCGAAAGAGACAAACGAATATAAGATATATTATATATAAAATTATTTGGTTGTTCTTAACTTTCAACCCCTTTTATAAGATGTTAATCACATTAGAGGATTTATCCTAAAGATAAAATCTAAATAATTACGTTTTTCAATTAATCAATTACATCATCAGCGCATTTATACACATAATTATCCTTTAAAAGATATTTGACACACGATTTTTTTCTATTGTAATTCAATACCCTAAGTTACATTAAAATACGTACATCATTATCGTAAATCAGTTAAATATTTAAAAAGAATTTGAAAATTGTTAACAAAATTTTTGGAAAATACATCTCGTTTTGCACAGTTCGAAAGTATGCAGCAAAATCAATTTAAATAGCTACAATAATTTCCTTTTAGAAGAGTACATTTCGGTGTGCTTTCAGAATCGTGTGCTCATCACAAGAGAAATTTAACCTGGATTTGAGAACAAACTGTGCTTGTTTCATGAACGAATCATACTTATATCAAGAATGAAGTGTTCTTGTATTTAGAACGAACTGTACTTATATTTAGAACGAATTGAACTTATATTCAGAACAAATTGTGCTTATATTAAGAACGAATTGTAATGGTAAGAAGTACGATACACGTGTATTAGCTTATACATTTAGTTTTGGCCAAAATAATAAGCACATTAGCACAACTTGGTTAAGTTTTATTGAATATGATTATAAGACTTGTTCATTATTTTCACTTCGAACTGCGGTGGAATGGTTTCGACGATTCAGAGCCGGTAAAACGACACCATGCGGAAGACCTGTGACGACGAATACCGATCATGGAAAGCATCGCCCAGGAGATAAGAGTTAGTCACCAAACCATTTTAAACCATCTGCAGAATGCTGGGTGCAAAAAAAACTTCATATTTGGGTGCCGCATGATTTGAAGCAAAAAAACCTTCTGGACCGAATCAACGCCTGCGATATGCTGCTGAAACGAAACGAACTCGATCCATTTTTGTAGCGGACTGGCGACGAAAAATGGATCACATACGACAATATCAAGCGAAAACGGTCGTGGTCGAAGGCCGGTGAATCGTCCCAAAAAGTGGCCATGCAGTGATTGACGGCCAGGAAGGTTTTGCTGTGTGTTTGATGGGATTGGAAGGGAATCATCCACCATGAGCTGCTCCCATATGGCCAGACGCTTAATTCTACCATCTACTGCGAACAACTGGACCGCTTGAAGCAGGCGAACGACCAGAAGCGTCCAGAATTGGCCAACAGGAAGGGTGTAGTGGTCCACCAGGACAACGCTCGGCCACACACATCTTTGGTGACTCGTAAGAAGCTACGGGAGCTCGGATTGGAGGTTTTATCGCATCCACCATATAGTCCGGACATAGCACCAAGTGATTACCACCTGTTCCTGTCCATGGCGAACGCCCTTGGTGGTGTAAAGTTGGTCTCAAAAGAGGCTTGTGAAAAGTGGAGGGGGTTCTACAAGGGGGGTATTATGAAGTTGCCTTCTAGATTATCGAACAAAACGGCGCATATTTGAACTAAATCCGATCACTGTAACACTTTTTATAAAGCATTGAATAAAGAGCAAAAAAGCGGAAGGGAGATATTTGACATATATAAGTTGCGCTACAGCCGGTTGTTGGCCTTGGCAGCACCTAATGATTCGCACCAGGAGTCGGAGAGATCATTACCGACCCTGACAACTCTTTGGGTCTTTGTTAACGTCATCATACAGAGGCGAACTATCTTTGTAGGGATACCAAGTATAGTCAGTGCTTTAAAAACCTTTGATTTGACTTATCTAAAGCAGCTTTAAAGTCGACAAATAGGTGGTGTGTGTAGATTTGTTTTTCATTGTTCTTCTCCAGGATTTGGCGTAGTGTGAATATCGGGTCAATGGTCGACTTCTCTGGCCTGAAACCACACTGGTTCTGTCCAACTATACTTCCTACGCACGATTTCAGTCTATTACACAATATGCCACATATAATTTTACAAGCGAATAAAAGGACACTTATTCCGCGATAGTTTGCAGGCTGCAGAGTCCCATTTCTTAAAAATTTGGGCACAAGACACAAAGGTTTCAGTCATTAGGCATACGCTCTACCAGTCCAAATATTGCACAAGAGTTGATGCATACATATGACACTTTCCTCGCTACCGGTCTCAAATGAATTTGCGGGCAGTTCGTCTGCGCCTGCCGCTTTGTTATTTTTAAGCCTTTGTATAACTTATAAGACCTCGTCATAGTCTAATGGCTCCACAGGATCCCATCATCGGTCGGGGGACCCACATATTCATCATCTCCGCTGGTGGGTTTGTTTCTATCATCGCCAGGATCATCGCTCCAAATACATTAGAGAAGTGGCTTCTCCATAACCATACTGATGCCTGGACATCTAATACCATGTTTCCTTATGCATCCTTGCAGAACGAGCATAGTTCGTTGTCGTGCTATATACTTCTCTGCAGTAGCAATGCGACTTTCCTCATCGTAGAATGTCTGCCTTCGAGGTTTAGTATAGCCAATAACCTCTTTGGTTGCCGTAGCTAATGAGTTTGAGATACGCTTCCACTGATCGTTTATACAGTCGGAGGCTGGAGGATTCTATTGGAGTGGGTGGGAGACCATTGTTCAAAAGGAAGTGGCGGTCTGCTGTGACTTGAACCTACCAACATCGAGCTTTCATTGTATAGTAGCGCTATGCTGAGTTTAGTACGTACCTTGGCTAGAACAAGGTAATGGTCCGAGTCGATGTAAAGACCTTTGTACGCTCGAATATTACCATCAATTACCACGTAGTCTATTTGGGTGCGAATACTTAGGTCGCCACTGCGCAATGTTGCCTTGAGGATGTCGAGATGTGGTAATCTGGTGCTACCTATAATCTTGTTTCTGTAGGTTAAATTTACCGATTTACTGTTCAGTTTTTTAATAATTAAAGAATATATACAACTCGAAAACTAGAAGAGAGATCAAGTTGTGTTCTTCTAGGACAACTTTAACAACTCTTTGCCCTCATTTCTCTAGAAGGTTCTCTGGAAGATTAGTTCTGTCTCCTCCTGAATTTGAGCGAGCAAGATTAAAACAAAATTGGTTAAAGGACTAATTGGTAGCTTCGAGGAGAACGATTGTAGCTCAAAACTGCACCCATTCTAGTGATATTTTTCGCATAAACTTGTTATAGAAGTATTTGTTTGATAAAAATAAACGAATGGTAATCGTTTTCGTTCTTATAATAAAAACATTCGTTCTTATGGCAAGAATCATTTGTTCTTAATAAGCGCACAGATAAAAAGAGGCTCTGGAAAAAGAGTTGAAAATCTTGTCAAACTTAATACATAACATAGTAAGCACACCAAATAAATTTTTCCATCTTTCTTTAAATTTACGCAAAATTTCTTTCATATAATTAAATTATATATCCACATCAAATAACGCAGTCAGTCAATATACAAAAATAAATATTTATATACTAAAAAAAGCTTTCAATAAAAACCGCATTAGGGTCGTTGACGTGAACGTTGACCCTAATCTGTAGAAAAGTATAAAAGCGATGACTGTCTGGCACATTTCCATAATTTCTTTCGGGATAATAAGCCCAACCAACTGCTGCCTGCCTTTGAGACGAGAAATGATGCTGTTGCTCTTATAAACTAAACTAAAGCAATTGCTCTGCCTACAAGGCTTTTGTTAGTATTTAGAACGAAAGTAAAAAAAAAAAAAAAAAAGAACTTAACATGAAATTTAACTTAGTTGCACGAGGCTAAGTGCGGTACTGGTGCAAATCGCACGCGAGAATTGACCCTAAACAAAAAAAAAAAAAAGCAACAAAAGCAAAAAAAAAAATGTAACACTATTTTACAAGAACAAACTCAACAAAAAAATACAATTCTCTTTCTCTCACTTTGTGTTTTTTTATTATATTGCCTCTTGTGCATTTGTGTTTGCTTTGCATTTTTATCATTTATCATTTGTAACGAATCAAAATCATTATATAGTGTGCCAAAATTCAAGAAAAAAATTTTAACTTCGATAGAAACGAAACTCAAATTCCCGTCACATGAAACTTCGAATAGATTATACAGGATGGCGTAGATAGTATTTCGTAAAGAAGGATTATGTTGGATTTCATATAAGAATCATTAGTTTTAAATTTTAACCAAAAAACAAAAAATACACTTATAATACTATATATCATTGATTTTCTGGAAAAACTAAATTAAATCAAGTGCTCACATGGATAAATATTAAAAGTGTTTTTACGGAATTTGGATGGTAACATTTCTAAATTAAAACATTTTTATATGGGTGCTACATGCTATAGTGTTCGATCTTATCCAAATTCTCGTATGTAATCATCATTGGCGTAGATTATATTCCGCAAAGACGTTGGGGAGAACTTAATTCAGATTCAGATATAGCAAAAATTCTCTTGAAAACAAAATGGAAGGTATATATGAATGGGGTATATATGTTATAGTGGTGCCCCGCCCATTTTTTTTATTATTTTTTTTTTTTATTAAAATAGTTATTACAAATTTATAAAAGTATTTACCACAAATTGGGTAAAAACTCATCTTATGTCATTCAATGTAGAAACCAAGGTACCACGCCCATTTTTATGTATAGCCCCTATACAAATTTACCGCCCATTTTCGAATCTTTTTATGAAAATAGGAATTACTTATGCATGTATTCACTCCAAAATGGGTAAAAATACTTCGTATGTCGTCCAATGTCGAAACAAAGGTGCCACGCCCATTTTTAGGTATAGCCCCCATAAAAACGCCTTCCGCCTATTTTCTAATTTTTGTATGAAAATAGATAATATTAATGAATGTATTCACTTCGAATTGGGTAAAAATACATCTTACACACACCACCGATATGGTACGTATTGGGTCATTATAACGTATAGCCCTATACAAACTTTCTTCTCATTATCTGATATTTTCAAGAAAATTATTGTTATATCTGTATTTTAGCTTAAAATTTGATACTAATATTGTGTCTAAATTGGAGTTGTATCAGACCATTGACCTCCACCCATCCCATCTCGAAGTTCTATCTAAGGTACTGATGATCACACATAAACTTCTTAAAGATTCGTGTGACGGGTATTTAAGCTTCGGTTTCACCGAAAATAACGTTTTTCCTTGTTTAAAATTGTATGGGAGCTACATGAACCACTTTGATTTTGAGTTTAAAATTTTGAATCAATATGAAATCAAATGAAACCGGTAACTACAGACACATAGATGAACATGCCTAGATCGACTCGTCTCGTCGAACTGATCAAGAATATGTGTACTGGATGGGGTTTATAATGACTTCTTTAAGAAAAAATGGTTCCAAGTATTATAGTGCAGGTCTGGTCGAGTAAAACAAAACAAAAATGCATGGTATTTTCGGGAGACACCCAAAACTGGATTTATTGTCTGAAAACCCGATTTTTTCCTGTTTGTCATTTATTTTCAAATTAAGTTAATTTCTAAAGCTAATTATATGGGTAGCATGAACCCATAGAGTTCGCTAGAGTTCGCTACAACCCTCATACGAACCCAGCAAGCTTTTAGATGCAGAACTTTGTTATATTTAAAGTTTGCAGCATCAAAGTTAACAAAAGGACAACTTTTGTCATTATTAAGTGGCTCTTTTTGCGGAGAATGCGTTATGGGTATATTCTTGATAAGATCGAGGAACGAGTTCATTCAGAAATGTGCGTCTGTCTGTTTGCCGAATTTTTTATATTGGTGAATACATTTTTTAACAAATGTATTCGCGCCAGAATAGATAAAACACTTCAGTTATGTATCAACACATGCAAAGAGTACTCATTCGGGTAGTTACAGCAAGAGTGGGCGACGGGCGAAATCCCACAGGATCCACGTCCCGAATTGGGATTGGGCGGGATCGGAAATCTTTAAAAATTTACGTGAATTTTTAGGGATGTCGTAACTATTCCGAAATTCCCGCAAGGCTGATATTTTGTACTATGCTTTCATTTCTTTTTCAGGACCGGCGGGATTGGGACAACGTATTTATCCCGTGCCGTAATTTACAGTATACCTTATTATATAGAAATCCCCTGTCACGATGTTCGTCTTTTATAGACTCCGAAACTATTGAGCCGATTTCAATGAAAGTTTGTTGATGTAGTTTTATACCCGTTACACATAGTGTAATCGGGTATATTCAGTTTGTCCAAAAGTTTGTAACGCATTGAAGGAGGCATCGGAGACCCCACAAAGTTATATATTCTTGATCAGCTCGATGAGACGAAACGATCTAGCCATGTCCGTCTGTCCGTCTGTTTGTTGCTATGCGATTTATTCGATGAAGAGATAAAGATATTGGGCTGAAATTTTAAACTTAAGCTTTTCTCGGCAACGACTAGGTTAAGTTCGAAAATGAGAGTGCCACGCCCATTTTTAGGTATAGCCCCCATACAAACTTATGTATTTTTTGATTTTTTTTCGCCCCAATTGGGTAAAACATTTCTTTTGTCATCCAGGGTCAAAACCAAGACGCCACGCCCATGTAACGGGTATTTCAGCTTTGGTTTCACCAAAGTTAACGTTTTTCCTTGTTTTGAGTTAAACTTATATATCATTTCGGAAAAATGGGTGGTAGCCGTGGACCCCATAGAATCGATCATAAATTACTCATATATATATTTTCGTAACAACTCAAACGATTTCAATGGAATTGTGTAGATGTGTATTCTAAAGTTCAACTTAAAAGATAGAATATATATCGTTTTGGAAGAATAATAGAATCGATACATAAATTCAATGAAATTGTATATATTTATACATATTTATTGGCCCAACTTTAAAGACAGAATATATATCGATTGGCAAATTAGGTGTGCGTGGCCCCCACAGAATTGATATAGAAATTCATCGTATATTTCTGAAACCAATCAAACGATTTCAATAAAATTTTGTGGATATGCATTATTTGGTCAAACTTAAAAGATACAGTATATATCGTTTTTGAAAAATTGGCGGTGGGCGTGGCTCCTTAGAGAATAGTTAAATTCGAGAAAATAAATTCATATGTATACCGGATAGCTCCGGAAATACAAAAAAAAAAAAACCAGAGACTGGATATTCATGAGGGTGGTGTGGGATATGCTGGATGGTGTCACAAAAATAAATGAATATCCGAGCAAGGCCAGGTACTTTATCTAGTAGAACTGTATTTTAAGCAAACAATTTTAAGCATATACTTCATATATAGTATGAAAGAACAAAAAAAGTAAAAAGACGTACTTTTCTGTTTTTACATTTTAGTTCAATATATTTGCAACATTGCACCACTGTGCGACTGTGCAAAAGAAAATTAACAAACAAACAAACAAGCAAACGAATAAATGTGAATGAAACGATTGAGCGAGCGAGTGAGCGAGTGAGTGAGCAACCCGTGTGCGGTGCGAATGTAAACTCTCGTTGCGTTGTCATTTGTCGCGCTGTGAGTATTGCTGAACGCCTGTTCGCGTAGCATGTTCCTGAGGTTCGCGCAAGCGAGTTCAAATGCCGTTGATGCGCATCCCGCACGTAACGGATACGATTACGTAGAATACAATACAAGGCGAGTTGCAGCATGCGTTAATGGATGGAATAACTGGCGATGGCGATGAGAAACACTTTTTTGTATAAAAAAAAATATGAGTAAATATAAATAAATAAATAAATAATAATTAACCGAATACTTCTAAAATGGAATTTTTCACATTCTTTTTGAAAATCAAATGAAAATTGATATCAAATATGTAATTAGCATGCCCAACGTACCACAAAAATGTGTTACACTGCCATTAAGTTCAACCTTGAAATTGAAACTTGGCTAGAGTTAAAGCTTAACTCCACTCCGTCTGCTGTCGAACGTTTGATTCAGATCGTTTCAATATGTATCCGTCAGATACAGATACATGCGGGGCCGTTTATTGTTGTACGTCAATTCGAGTTTACTGCGCTAATGAAGCTTAAAAATATGCGTCACGTCATCACAAACGCCGTTGGCGGTGGATCATGTATCAAAATACACGCCACAGCATCCAGCAAAAAGCGCTTTGCAGTTTTTTTTTTACCGCAAAGATTTAAATTGACTAATTAAAAATTATTGATGGTCGTTTGTATTTATTTTATTTCAATTCATTGATTTATTATTTTTTTACTTAATTGAATATCATTATTAAGTTTAAAGTTGTTTTTTTTGTAGTTACAGTTGGATTATTTCCATGAAATACTTTACGGTGTGGTGTGTCATTGCTTACGGTTTTGCGGTGTTGACGATGACGCCTGCGTTTTTTTAATGCTTAATGCATGCGCGCGTGCGAGCGGAGCGCATTTCAAACGCTTAAACTAGAGCAGCAGCATCATCTAGACCGGAATAGTGCCAGGCGCACAGAAATGCTTAGCATGTGAAACGCAGACACTTTTCGTTTGAACTGCAAAAGTAGATAACAACAAAATAATATAGCAACACAGCACAAACAAACGTACGCAATGAGTGCGAAAGAGTAAAGTGACTTTTTCTTTGTCGCACCTTTAGACACAGCTGCTTTTTGTTTTGTTTCATTTCATTTGTATTCGCACTTTCTCACACGCATGCTCTTTACTTATTTTATTTTATTCTCTTTTCATTGTTTTTGCTTTTCCCCAGCGCTAAGCGCTCAGTTGAGGTCGTATTGAAACGAAATGATTACGAAACACTCAAAGTTGTTCTCTTACTTTAGTGCCCTGTAGAAACGCAATAATATTTTGTAAAATATTTATATGAAGTCTTTTTTTGTACGACTCGGAAAATTAATAACTTAAATTAAACCCAAGCTTTGTATACGACAAAAAATTAAAAAGGTTTTACTAGTACTTTTACACTGATAAACATTCATACCTAATGACGAATTTTTTGTACCTAGATACTCCCTTACTTTTTAAGTATTATAAACCACTTTATTAACAAAAAAAAAAACGGTGCTTCAAATATTATGTAAATTACATAAGGAACATAGTTAATTTTCCAAAAAATAAATAAATGAAAAACAGATTTAAAATTCCAAACTTAATCAGCGACCTAAAAAGTAATACACCCCTAGAAAAATTTAAAAATGAGACATAGGTTTGTGAAGAAGCAATGCCTTGGCAAATTGATTTTAAATACGCTAGATAAGCTTTTTTTAGAAATGCAAAAAAATTGTCTTCCCCATGCAATCAATAAAAAAAACACTCGAAGTGGTATGGTGTAAATTTACGAGTATTTACACAGAAACTCTGAGACTTCGGAGTCATTACTGAATATTATTATTATGCCTAGACAAAGACATATTGACTCAAAGGAATGCGAATCAATATGTTATTGTAATATTCTCAAATCTTAAACAACATAAGTGTATAATATTGTCTTACGAGTTATAATAATCTAATCATTAGTATGGAATGTTTAAAACAGATTTTTGCATCACAATTTAATTTCATGTATATTTTATGCATACTATGTATATGTATATAACCCAGCGGAAAAATATTTCTTTGATGACTTAGTCACTGATGACTGAGTTTATAAAACACAATATGTTTATTCAATTATTTCAAAAAGCAGAATAGTTCGGTAAAATTATCTACTAAAAATTGGTTATTATTGATACTGGCAAGGGTAGCTCTATTTTTTGAAAGTTATGAAATTAAAAAATTTTATTTACATTTTAAAATAAAAAATTATTAAAAAAAAATTATAAACCTTATCCATGCAAAATTATGCGATATTTTGAAAGAAAAACGATAGTAGACATATCCATGAGAAACACACAAGACATCTTCCAAAATATGTCATGCATAAAGTCTTGCAAGACTTGTCATCAAAGAAATCTTGCAAGACTTGTCATCAACGAAGTCTTGCAAGACTTGTCATCAAAGAAGTCTTGCAAGACTTGTCATCAAAGAAGTCTTGCAAGACTTGTCATCAAAACCGTCTTGTAAGACTTGTCATCAAAGAAGTCTTGCAAGACATGTCATCCAAGACTTCTGTGACATATGTATGAAAATGTCATTAACGACTTATATGGGGCTGTCGTCGGTATATCATCGAGGAAAGAGACAAGTCATCAACGTAGAATTGATGCCGCGTTGACGACTTTCCCACTGGGAAGTATGTACGTATGTATTTTTTAAAGTGGAATTAATACAAAAGAATCGCCAAACTTTCATTTTTCTTGGTTACAACATAAATTTCTTTGTTTAATTTTGCGTTATCTGTCTTATCGTACAATAAGGTCTTTTTTTATTTGTATTTTAAATAACTTCAACACCAAATATGTACCCACATTTTATGTGTAAAATATACATACGTGTGAATTTCAAAGTAAATATTTTGCAATCAGTCTGTAAATGGCACTGATTTTTTATATATCCGTCATAAAATAGGTTATTATCAGTTTGTGAAAGAGTTTGAGTTACGTTAAAATAGACAATGTATGTATTTCTATGAGCTCATACAGAGGAAACGATATAGCTAGATACGTTGGTTTGTTGCCATTATTGTCGATTTATTAAATAAAAATTAAAAATATATACCAAACTTGTTAAGCTTAGGTAAACTTCCATCAGTGTATAAACCAAATATATTTTCTGTCTTCAAGCATTTTATACAAAACAATTGTGCCAAATTTCTACTGGGCATGTTTTGGCATAGCGCAAAATTGAGTGCTCACCTTCTCTCTCTCTCTCTCTATGTAATTTTTACTCTTTGCTGGAATAATCGATAGCTATAAAATTTCGATAACAAATCTTGCATCAATCGTTAACAAGTCTCGATAACTACTTCTCCAGCAGAGAAAAAATATTATTTTATGAATTAAAATCGAGACAAATCTTACAGCGTTCGGTTGTGTTAGCGCTTGTTAGCGGCGTCGGGAAAAATACGTTTTTGGCGCCTTATTAAATTGTCGTTATTGGAAAAGTTTTATAGAAACAAAACAAAAAAATATTAAATTTTATTAGCATCAAAGTGTTTTAAAGATTTTTTTATATTTTTAAAAATTTTGTAAGTGTGTGAATTTCACAAAAAAGTATAAAAAAAAATAAAAAATGGCTTGCAAAAAGAAAAATTATTAACGAAATAAAAAAAATGAAGCAATATGTGACCTCCAAGAGAGAAATAAAAGAAAAAAAACTAAACAAATACAAAATAACGGCAACGCTAGCATTTGTTTCCATTTCCATTTGCATTTCTTGTTTTTATTTTTGCTGCTGTTTTTGTTGTTGTTGTGATTTTTTGTTTTTCTATTTTTGTTTTTTTTTTTGTTGTTTTTTTGGTTTGCCTTTGTATACAAACAACATATGTTTTTGTTGCATTGCATTTGGTGTCGTCGGTGTGTTTGTTGTTGTTGTTATTGTTATTTGTATTAGGCAAACAGCAAAAACGACTTCTGTAAAGGCAACAATCGAGAAACAAAAGAAAGAAGAAGATAAAAATAAAAAAAACAATATAAATACGGCCGCGGTAGCAAGTAGCAAAAAACAACAACAAAAACAATAGCAACACAAATAATAACTCACAAACTAAAAAAATCTCAGGCAATAATAAAAAAAACGAGGAAAAATAAAACACAAATAAATGCAACAACAAAAACAACAATAAAAAATATTAAAAATTTTCATAATTTTTGTTTGTCTTTTTTCTGTCTTTTTTTGATTGCAAAAGAAAAAAAAAAAAAGTTGCATATTAAAATATTCTGTTAAAAAAGTACCCCGGAATTGTATCATAAAAATTTAACCGCGAAATAAGTGAAAATCAAACAAAACTTTTTTTTTTTATTTAAAGCTTGATAGCACATTTAATCGGATTAAGTAAAAAGTAATTAAGAAATTTTAATATGTTTATAGCACTTACGAAACCTTGAAAAAAAACGTTTTATGAGGAACTGGAAGTACATTTTTAAACGCAATTCAATATTTTATTCATATAAAATGACGATCCGATGTTGCTATGAGTTTGAAGACTATAAGAGCTAGTTTTAAGAAACTTTATTCCCTTCACATAAAGTTTATAAACTTATTATTTTTGAATACCAATGAAAGGGTGTCACCAAATGGTTTCAAAATCTATTTTAAGAAGAATCGATCCAGACATTTAATTTTTTGTACTAAAATTTGTTTGTTATTTAATCTAAAAACACTAAACTCAGAATGGTGTGAATGGTAATCTCGCAGAATAGATCGCACCGTCGTTATATACCATACAAACGTATTTTGAACTGCTTGGTAAACTTTTTTTAAGACCAAATTTGGTGTGCAAAATTCTCATAATAAATCTAACATCTGAAATCAGGAATATATTAAAAAAAACATATTTTAAAAATTTTTGTTCGAACATTTTTTAATTAAACTAAAAACTCTGAACTACAAAAAAGATGAGTCTTGACGAAGACTGAGTATAGTGCAGCCAGTACAGTGAGCTTTTGCATTCAGTGATTATCTAAGTTGCAGAGATCAGCATTCATTGGAGTTATGTGGGCTTTTAAAACCTGCTCATTCTACAAATCAAACAGATAGTATCAATGAGCGATTTACAATGAAGCCTGCGGTCAATCACGGCAAAAGTCAAATTTGTTTTAAAAATCTATACAGAGTTGATCTGAGTCATTGACTTTTTGTGCAATACGTTGATTTTAACAATTCCTTCGAAACTTAACTACACTGAATGGCAAAGCTGCTTAATCAATCAATCTTTACCTCTAAACTGGCTATTTCAACAAACAAAATTGTTGTTATTGACTCAAAAGTCGTTTATGAAAAACCATTACACCCTCAGAAATTCACCATTTGGTGTGGTAGCAACATGGGGCCGTACTTTTCAAACATGATGAGGGGCGCTCAGTTAACGTGAACTAGGACTGTGTTTTATCGATTAATCAATGAACAATCGATTATTTTGTATAATCAACTGATCATATAGTTGAAGAATCAATAATTGATTAATCATGTGATTATTTAATCAATAATCAAGTAGTTAATATAGGATAGAGGACAGTCACAAGCGTGATAAAAAAATGTTTTTCCAGATGAAAAGCAAAATAAAAAAGTCTTTATTTTTCATTTTTTTTTTTAGGTTATACTAAGATTATGCATACAATCAAAAAACTGTATCAAAAATATTTTTTGATAATCATGATTAATCAGCAACAATCGATTTATGTTCCAATCATCGACAATCGATTATTTGCAAAAATCACACAGCCCTACCGCGAACGGCGAACGTTATCGTGTAATGTTTCTGAAAATGAATAAAATTGATTGATGAATAAAATCACGAAATGGTCCTTACAACTGGCCACTAAGATCGTGTGACTTAGCACCATTGGACTATTTTCTTTGTGGCTATGTTAAGTTTAAGGTTTACGCCAACAAACTCCAGCAACAATTGATGTGCTTGAGGCCAACATTTGAGCCACAATTGCTTCTATTACAGTGGATATGTTGCACCGAGTCATCGAAAATTGGATGGATCGTATTAACCAGTGCAAGAAAAGCCGTGCAATAACGATATTTCAAATCATAAATGGCATAAAATTTCCCATCAAATAAATCGATAACGAACTATTTTTGCCCAAAACTCATGTGTTTATTTCAATATCAAATCCTTTCGTTCTTATTGGGAGATCCTTTACATCATTGATATAGTTTGAGTTCATAAAAGTGGTTGGTTTTAGTTCCTGTAGGTAACGCTTTTGTCAGTTATTGTCTATGAAGCTAGTCTCAAAAACAGATATTATTTATTTAAAATTTTTAGAAATCTTTAGAAATAAGTAATAAAACTAAGAAATCAATTTAATTTATTGAATTTTTACTTTTAACGAAGACGTTGATTAAATATATAAATTGGTAATACTTTTCGTACAGAATGTAAGCAAAATGAAATACGTAATACGTTACGCGCCAAAAGCAAAAAAAGGATTACACAAACAAAACCAATAAAAACAATCACGAAAATTTGAGCAAGCATTAAAAACAACAACAAAAACTCATCGATTTGTGTTTGTTTTTGTTTATAATTTTTTTATATTTTTTTTGTAGCTGTGTGTGGCGTTAAATCTAAAAATAGAGAAAAAAAAAAACAAGGAGCCAAAAAAGAGTATCAAAAAACGAGTCAAGCACACAAAAACAACAACAACAACAACAAAAGCAGCAGCATCGAATTTAAACAACGAAAACAACAACAATAACAACAACAGTGCGCACTCTTTTCAGCTCAAAACAAACCAAACCAATTATTTTCTGTTTCATTCATACGCAAAGGAGTAATATTTTTCTTCTAAGTTGCTCTCATACGTTCTTCTCAAACGCGTTATTACTCTTCTCAACGTTTACTTTACTCCTTTGGACGCGCATTTGTTTTGTGGTGAGTAATCAAAAGAGATAAAAAATATAAAAAAAAAAAAAAACAATTCTATACAACATTTAGAAAAGTGCAAAAGTCAAGGTTCATTTTTAGTTTGATTGCAATACAGTTTTTTTTTTCAATTCAAGGATATCAACATTATGATTGAAAGTCTATAATCCTTGATAAAATAACATCACTAGAGAGATGAATAGAAATTACAACAAAAACGATAGAAAAAAAAATGCAATGAAAATATTAACATCAAATAGGAAAAGTCGTCGCCCGTCTGGGCAATCAAATGTTGTCTAGACATCGTGAGGAGTTATCCTCAAACACACACATACATACATTCATATATACATATACACAACATGCATAAAAAACACTCACTTAAATGCTCATACATGCATTCGGAGAACTTTTTTCAATAGAGGATGCGATACGACACCACCATACCACCATATTATATCATTCTTGCTACAGCTACAGGCTCCTTAGTATTTTATGTGCATATAAAATCCGTTTTTTATTGCTTAGGCCTTGACACTAGACAGTGGCGTGTATTCGAAATTTTATTAAAATAGAAAATAATTTTTAGCTTAAGCAAAAAAAAGACATCGAAATAATATTGATTGTCTTAGATTAAATGAGTTATCCTAATATCCTAAAAAGCTCTTAAATTCATTAAATCAATTAATGATAATAATTTTTTTGGTAAAAACGTCTACTATGCCAATATCCCTCTATTACTCATTACACCAAATAAATATCTTAAATATTTAAAAAAATTTTATTCAATAAATTAATGAGGGTAAAACCAAAATCTCAGAGTTTTGATGCAACTGTTTTGGTGTAAATACTGAAAATTTACACCATGATACCAACACTTCGACAGTTTTCATTGACTGCATGTGGTAGCCAATTTTTTTAAATTTTTTACATTTCTATAAAAAAAAAATTCAAATTTGTGACCCGCCAAACTGAAAGTGAAGCCTATATCATCTCTGATAATTATCAATGGAAAATGATGAATGAAAAACAAGTTTTATGTTTTTTATCTCAACCTTCAGGGAAATAGGAAGCCCAAGAGTCTACTTTAAAATCAAGATAAATTTCAAACAATTTTTCAATTTCACTCCGTTGAAAAACCAATATGGTGGACTTATTGAGAAAAAGGAAATCCCGCATATGTGCCTTTCGAATTCGCTGATAAGGGCTTAAGAATTATATATAGTAAAAAAAATTGTTTATCAATCCCTATCTTCAATTTCGATAAGATCGGATCAATACATCATATAGTCCCCACACAAATCTACTATTCATCTTTGAGTTTTTATATAAAAACATTTTGGTTATGAATGTCCTCACTTCGAATTGGGGTTATCCATTCTAATGTTAATTAATGGGACCAGTACAGATTGAATGAGGATCGGACAACAATAGCATATAAACTTACCTCTCAATTTCTTTTTTTTTTTTAATGTTTGTTATTTCTTTAGTTTAAGCTTAAAATTTGAACTATTTTCTTATATGAACAGCCTATAATAGTGTCTATATATGAGTTGTTTCAAATCAATGACGAACATATAATAATTCTTGTACCACCATTGAAGCAGGTAATAACGTGTTCGGAAACTGACAGGACAATAAACCATGTATATTTTATGACATTTTGGAAGCAATAAAAATTTAAACCTTAAACCTCACTTTCGGTGATTTTTTCACAGTGATTTAAAATGTCGTACTGGGACTGAAGGAAGTGATTTGCTATTTTCTTGTTCTTCAGTGGACTATTCTGTTATCGGCGATTTTGTATATCACTCTTCGCGAACAGTGAACCTATACAGTAATCGCTGATTGTTTTTTCACGAACAGCGATTTAATCACTGTTTACAATCACTGCGATTTTCAAGTCGCAGTCGCTAATCACGCTACGACTCAAAAATCACTCTTTTTGACAGCACTAAATTGTACGCTGTTTGATTGATTAAAAGTTATTTTTGTACTTAATAAGCTTCTCTAGTACAAACGCAATCGTTTAAAAATAATTTTAATTAAAAACTATGTAGCTTATCTCCAAGGTTATTTAATCATTAATTGATAAATGTTAGCTTCTACTTGGAAACTTGCAGAACGCTACTGACTTTGCATCTGATGATGAAACAACTATAAAAAGTATTACATACATATATTTGTATGTACATATATGCATATACAATATTTACATATGTAAATGCACATAAGATCTAAATATACAAATAAGCACCCCTTATATACATACATACACATATGTAAAGTACTAAGTTTGTGCATTTATGTACGTAAACAGCATCCCTACTTAATAATGACATTCTGCTCATTATCTACACTTGCATACACCAAACACACACACACTCATACATAAACACTTAATTCATGCAATGCTCACGCTCATTTTATAATTATTTGTTTGTTTTCTGCTCCCCCTAGAAACTTAAAACTCAACTTTGAAATGAATTTTACGGTTTTTGTGGTCGTTTGCTCCTCGACCATTGCACACACTCATTTAGTCAGTTACTCACTCACTCACTTACTTGGGTGACTTTCTCATTCATTCACTCACTCATTCAATCATTATGAAAATGTGCTCGTAAATAACAAAATCATGGTTTTATTTGTCAAAATTTGAAACTTATTTGACCAGGCGCTAAGCAAACAGTAACCGCATAAAATGCTCAAATGTCTTGATAAAAGTTTATTTTGCCTTTTTGACTCGGCTCTGTTGTTGTGCTTCGTTTAGTCGGTTGGTCGGTCGGTCATATGAGTACAATTGAATCTGTGTGTGAGTGAAGAGTTTATTGACGATTGGGGCCGACTCGACAGCGAACAGCAACTAGAGTGAAAGAGTGCAACAAAACTGAGCCCTTTTTTCTTTAAAAGAAACAAACAAAAATATTTCTAACATTCTCTTTCGCTTCCACTTTTGAACTCTTCGTCTCTTCGACAGTGTCACAAATTTTTGTTTTAATAGATTTTTATAATCATTGCTTTTGTTGTTTTATTGATAACTAATTAGTCGTTTATGTTGATAAACTATCAAAAATTACTACTGTGTGTATTTAGGGTGTGAAAAATTTGTACAATGAGGGGCCCACATAATAAGCCAGCTGACATCCCACATGTTTTTGATATGATATATGACGGATTATAAGTTATTACATACATATGTACATATTATATAAATGATCGTTAAATTAATTATCCAAAATGACTCTTGCGGCATTTTGAGTTGTTTTTAATTGGTTGAGTACAAAATTTGGTTCGTTAATGATATTTTATGTAAAAAAATAAATTTAACTATATGTGCCTAAATATGTATCTTAAAAAAAAGGAAAAAAAAAAATAACATTTCGAAAGTATTATTTTGTTACGTTGTTACTATTTACAAACATAATATTTACAATATGCAGTAAAAGTTTTTATTATCTTGTCCACGCTAGTTTTAATCGCCTCTTAACTGCTTAAGCATGTTGCATACTTTCATCAAAAAAAAAAAAAAAAAAAAAAAAAAAATCAACTTGTCATTAATAGATTTCCATAACTATGTAAGCATATTATATAGTTATTAACTAAGTTAACTTTTCTCAATATATTATTTCGATGCGGATGTAAATATAAAATCGTGAATAAGTATCTGGCAGATGCAGTTGCTCAGTGGTTTTAATAAGATAAAAAAACCAGGGCTGCAATCCGGTTTTTGAACAGAAGCACATCATTTTTAAGCTTTTGCTCCGAGCCATGAATCGAACTAGCAACTCTGAAAGAAAATGGTTTTGACCAAAAACCGAACCATAAAAGCGACAAATGTGATTCAGTTCGAACCGTTTCGCGATATATTTTAATCTAGCGGATACCCGAATGTGCTATAACGATTCGGCTGTTCTTTTTGCTCTTTTCCGTTTCGCATCTGCTGTTCTTTTCGGAATTTTCGGTGGCATTTTTCTATTTTTTTATACCCTGTACCCAAAGTGTAAATTAAGTTTGTGCGAATGTATGTAACAGACAGAAGGAGGCAAGATAGACCCTGTAAAGTATATATATTCTTGATCAGCATAGAAAGGAAAGTCGAACTAGCTATGTCTGTCTGTCCGTCTGTCTGTCCTGCTGTTTACCGTTTGAGATAGATTATCTCGGAGACTATAAAAGATAGGGCCACCATATTTGAAACTTAGACTCTCCTGAGCCGTTAAGTGTGCAAACGGTTTTACTCTAGACCCATTTTAAGGGGTACCCCCATACAAATCTAATTTTGAGTTTATGCATAAAACGGCATTGTTTCTTTTTTACAAAATCTGGTTTGTTTGGGGGGCCATATCAAAAATGGGCGTGGCACCTTTCTTTTGAAATTGGATGTCATTAGAAGTGCCTTTACGCAATTTGTAGTAAATACATTTACAAAAAATAACAATTTTAATACAAACAAGGAAAAACATTAACTTAGGTGGAACCGAAGCTGAAATACCCGTTACATGGGCGTGGCGTCTTGGTTTTGACCCTGGATGACAAAAAAATGTTTTTACCCAATTGGGAGCGAGTACATTCATAAATAATTACTATTTAAAAAAAAACAAGGAAAAACGTTAACTTTGGTGGAACCGAAGCTGAAATACCCGTTACATGAGCGTGTCGTCTTGGTTTTGACCCTGGATGACCAAAAAAATGTTTTTACCCAATTGGGAGCGAGAACATTCATAAATAATTACTATTTAAAAAAAAATCGAAAAAAATCGATAAGTTTGTATGGGGGCTATACCTAAAAATGGGCGTGGCACTCTCATTTTCGAACTTAACCTAGTCGTTGCCGAGAAAAGCTTAAGTTTAAAATTTCAGCCCAATGTCTTTATATCTTCATCGAATAAATCGCATAGCAACAAACAGACGGACAGACAGATGGACATGGCTAGATCGATTCGTCTCATCGAGCTGATAAAGAATATATATACTTTATGGGGTCTCCGATGCCTCCTTCAATGCGTTACAAACTTTTGGACAAACTGAATATACCCGTTTACACTATGTGTAACGGGTATAAAAAATGTTTAATTTTATTAAGTTATACATATAAGCTCACATGTGTTTTAAAAAGAAAAAAACTATACAGTAAAATCTTCGGGCTCCGCTCCAAACTAAAATATTCAAACAAATACTTTGGCAAATAATTATTAAGTTTATCGCTAAACCGTTAAAAATTCCATTGTTTTTTAAAGATGTTACACTCTATACCCGAAGGGTGTAAGGTTATATTAAGTTTAGGCAAGTGCATGTAACAGACATGATATACCTTAACGTATACATATTCACGATCAGAAGAGTCGATCTAGCTATGTCGGTCTGTCCATCTGTAGATGATGGTTACCTGCATCAATATGATAGTCTTCGAGATATACCGTTTCATATGATAATTACCAGTACGGACCGACGTAACCAAAATATAAACAAAAATTAGTCTATAAATTTTCGTTTCACTAATTCTTTTGTGATTGTTTTATTTTATATTGTAAATAACTTCAAATACGTACAAAAATAAGTACCTAGATTTATTTTTAAACACATTTTTTTACGTTTTTATGAATGAAGTTATTTACAATATAAATAAATATTTTTTAAACGATAAGATAGATAATCCAATATAAGACAAAAGAAAATGAAAGCTTAGTAAAGTATACATAGGTATCACACTCCTTTCCTATATCACTAATACAAGTTGAATGAAAAATAAAAATCTAGAACAATCAATCTAATTTTAATCAAATTTACGGATCTGCATAATTTGTTTTTCCTTTGGATGTACACATCTATATTTTAAAATTAAATAAGAAATTTAATACGAGAGTTCCAATCATAAACATATGTACTCCTCGGTTACATTTGTCGGGTTGGATTTCTGCGATGGAATCAAACTTTTGCACACTGGACTGGCAAATATTTGACAAAAAGTCAAAATATGCAGGTACTATACAGGTTGTACAATTGGTACAATTGATTATTATAGCACGCAAAACGTCTAAACAAAAGTTTAAAGCGATACCAATATCACCCACTCAGAGTTTTAAGGATCCCCTACAGTACTGCCATCAGAATCATGATACATAACAAGCAGAAGATGGGATGTCAAAGTATATATTCTGGATAAGCATCAAAAGCAGATTCGATCTAGTTATACCCGTCCGTTTGTCTTATTTTCTGCCTTGTGTAATTGGTAGTTTTAAGGAGTAGCTCCTCCCTTAGAAATATTATTTATAAAATATTCAATTTTTGTTTGATATCACAGGTCGACAAATTATGACTTTTTGTTTTTATTCAAGTTTGGGTCTATCTTATAGATTTTTATTCTCAATTTTTTTATAGCACAATTTATTTATGACAGTATTATTTATTTATCGCAGTATCTTTTTAATAAAATTAATTCTAGTCTTTATCAATTCTCAAACCGCTTTTTCGTAAAAAGTCACAAGGTAACGATTATATTTTTAGGATCTTGTTTACCTAAAACAAAAATAGACTATTACTATTTTACTACTCAAAAAAGAAAAAAAAAAAAAAAAAGAGTAATAAAAAGTTGCGATACATTAAAATTCACGTTGATTCAGGATTTTCTCGGCAGGGTTTCTGAATTTGAAAAGTAAATCACTAAATTTAAGTGAATCCAAAAAATGGGAGAAAGGGTAAATATTACTTTTTTGACAACATTTGGCAATGGGAAATTTTATTCCAGAAGTATCAGGTATTTCGGTTAGTTTTTCTCGTTCTAAGGACATTTCAAAAACAATCTGATTATGTTTTAATGTAAATTTCAACTTTATGCCAAATATTAGGCGATTCAGCCCTAGGGTGTTTAATCGCTTGATCATGACGGTCGTTGCATAACACTTATTTTGCGCAGTGTAGGGTATTTAATAGTCATGTAAATCAGCAATAGCTCTTACTTTTATGTGTGAAGAAAAACAAATCAAAGTCATTCATTCATACGCTGGCGTTGTCGTTGCGCTTAATTCATTTCAATCATTCAAAATACAAAATTACGAGTTTGCAATGTCTTGGCCGTTGTTGTTGTTGTCGCTTATATATATTTATACAAAATATGTATATAATGTACGTTTGTATAATTTACTATTATCGCATTATTACTATTATTGTCGTTGTGATTTTATTGTCTCGTTTCGTTTTTTTTTTCCTTTTCTTTCTTCAATTTTTGCGATTACTACCGAGTATTATAAAACATTACCATATATGGTGGCAGAGAAAATGACGAAAACGACGACAGCGACGACGGCGACGACAAACGACTTTTGCAGATTATAGCCAAAATAATAGTAAAATAAAAGCAACAACAACAATAACAAGGCAACGTCGTCGTTGTCGTCAACTATTGTTGCTGTTGTTGTTGTTTTAGTTTTATTTCAACTATTTCTCCACGCCTCATTCGCCGCCCGCCCCCTTTTTCTCGCACACGCCTATAATCTCAAAAAAAAAAAAAAAGTTTTTTTTTTTTTTTGCACTGTTTCCAATTTCCATACAATTGTTTGCACTCATTCACTTATATCCCCTTTCCTCTTTCTCTCTTATATTTTTTTTCTTACTTTTTAACAATATTACTCGCACGTGTTTTGCATCTCTTTCACGCGCACTTAGTTTGCACTTTGACTCGACTTCAATTGCCTTTAGATTTTTTTTTTTTTTTTTGTTTTCGCCATTTTCGTGTAATTGATATCCATGACAGCGGGAAGGGTAGGCGTCGGCCTTGGCTGCGGTTTTCGCAAATCTAATCCATTATGGCTATTATTATTTTTTTTGTTGTTGTTTTTGTTGCTATTTTATAGTTGCTGCCTGCGACTTTTTCGCTTGATTTAATTGATTGGAAAAAAAAAGGAAAAACAAAAGTGAAAATAAATCAATAGGAACGAATAAATTTTATAATAGTTTATAAAGTTTTTTTTCTTTGTTTTTGATATTGTTTCTATATTTGCCTATATATTTCTTTAATGTATTCAATTTTATGGAGTGTTTCATCTTAAAAAAAAAAGAAAAAAAACGTATAAAATATCATTTTTGGTCTCTGTAGTGAGTATCAGGCAAAAATTCATGTTCAGTAGTGGCCTGCTCTTCTGTTTTCATTTTTCGGACAGTCAGGCTGGAAATGTAATTTCTCAGTCGCATTTCCAAATCCTTATTAGTAAGGGAATATAAAATCCAACTCAACATAGTTGGTCACCATTATGCATTATGTCTCTCCGGGGCACATTGATATTTCGGGAAAGAAACATGCTGACAGATTGTCAGGAGAGGATTCAGCTGGTGACAATTTATTCTTGAATTTTCTCTTACCCAGCGCTAGACATTAACAAAGCAAAAGGTGACCTTTTTAATCATTGTCTGTCCTCACCAGTGTTTCCAACGCCCGTACTCAAAATAAGGACAGTTGAACCCACAAAACAGTATAGAAACTGAACAAATGATTTTTATAGCTGTTACACTTAGTATAAACGGGTATATTCAGTTTGTCGGAAAGTTTGTAACGCACTAAAGGAGACGTCGTAGACCTCATAAAGTATATATAATCTTGATTAGCTCGATGAGGCGAGTCGATCTAGCCATGTCCGTCTGTCTGTCTGTTTATTTCTACGCATTTTTTTAAGTGAAGATGGAACTTAATGTTTTCTTGGCAACGACTACTTTGTATGTTAAAATCATGGTGCCACGCCCATTTTTAGGTATAGCTCCCATACAAACTTAGAGTTTTTATACCCGCCACACATAGTGTGAAGGGTATATTCAGTTTGTATGAAAGTTTGTAACGCATTGAAGGAGACGTCGTAGACCCCATAAAGTATATATATTCTTGATCAGCTCGACGAGACGAATCGATCTAACATTTCTTTTGTCATCCAATATCAAAACCAAGATGCCACGCCCATTTCTTGGTATAGTCCCCATACAAATAAACCGCCCATTTTTGTGTTTTTGTAAGCAAATAGGATATATTCACTCCAATCTGTATAAAATCACTTCTACTGAATATACTACCGATATTACAATGATCGGGCCACTATAACATATAGACCCCATACAAACTCACCTTCAGTTTTTCTCTTTTTTTTCAAAAAAAATTATTGTTATATCTTCATTTAAATCTAGACATTTAAAAAAAAATTCTTTTAATTTGAGCCATAACTTGAGTTTTCCCCACCCAACCCCTTTGCGCAATATAATTTACGTCACTGAAGATCATACATGAACTAAATAAAGTATTGTGTGGCGGGTATTTAAGCTTCGGTTCAACCGAACTTAACTTTTTTTCTTGTTTTTTTTTTTTTTTAAATTCGACTCAAACTCGTAGCCCAAATATAAATTCGTTTTAATACTTAGCTGACAATCGTATTCCAAAATATTTACTTTGGAATCAGTTGGAATTACTTTTGTTCCTAAGTTATTAATTTTTCCTTATAATTGTCTTTCTCGGCATGTTGAAACTTAAAAACGTGGGTTGTTCAGTAAGTAATGTCGTATCTGTGGTCGAATTTTGACGCTTTATTTAACATACTTAGAATTATCCGATTTAAGTCAAATATGCACCGTTTTGTTCGCAAACTTATTGCCATTTCGAAGGCAACTTCATTATAAACCATTTAAAAATTGGTCGAGTTCGTTCCGTTTCAGCAGCGTATCACAATCCAATCTTCTGCAAATGGTTCAAAATGGTTGTATGTCTTATACCCAGTTCCTGGCCAATCGAACGAGTGCTAACATGCCGGTCCACTTGGATGATTTCTGACTATTTTATCGGTCTACGAGGATTGGCCAGAACGAAATCGATTGAACCAACGCTGTGCTGTGCGAATCGTTACAGCATCGGGCCCATAAACTTCACAAATTTTTCGGCCGCCTTTGTTGAATTTTTACCTCTCAGGTAGTAAAAACGTAAAATATGGCGAATTTCTTGCTTGGTGGACTCCGTCTTTGGTGCACACACAGTCTTTAAATCTTTAAATCGCCGTGCAGGATGACCCGATGCGATTAGTACAACCTAAGATATGTTAAAGAGTCGCCATCTATTGAAAAAATACGACATTACTTAATGAACAACCCAATATTACACTTTAATAAAACAGGGCTGCATCGCATTGAGATATGTTTACCAAAGGAGGAAAAACAATATAAAATATAAAATAGTTTTAAATGATAAATTATACTATATGAGCGATTAAGATGAAATAAAAATGGATAACAAAAAACAAATTACGCATATTTTACGGACGTTTGAAAAAATTTCTGACATTTACAATTTCAATTTCCGCAAAAATGACAAATTGACAACACTGGTCCACACAGCTTCTGCAGAGTTCAAGAGAGGAATCATAAGTCAGTGAGCCTTTGTTACCGCTATCAAGATTGAAATGTTTTGTATGTATTTATTTTTATATAATTGCAGTTCTTTTGTACTTGGTAACCTGACCTACAGATGTTAACAGTTTCATACTACTATGGTGAGCCATTCAAATTAGAAGTATGTGGGATTCAGTGATTATGTTTAATTTTATCAGTGCTTTATCAGCTGCTTGACTCTTCAGATTTAAGTTCTATGAGATAGATCTGATATTATATAAAATAGTCTATAAGTCTTAAGTACGCCCTAATTCCTTAGTCAGGAATGTAGACGCCTTATTTAGTCGTATTGTTTTAATTTTTGAACCATCCGTAATTACATAGAGTTTTTTTTTCTGATTTCGTAATTTTAAGGAATCAAATCAAACATTTTATCTCTTAACCTTAGGTAATTTGTTCAAATTTCATTTAATTTAAAAAAGATTTAAATTTCAGTTCATAAATAATCCAATGATTTGGGTATTTAAAAATAAAAGTTTTTTTTCGGTTGAAGTCATATTTTCAATTTTACGTGAAAGGTAACTAAGCAGCTTTAGTTTCATTACACTTTTTATTTTTTCCTTATTTAATTACCATTAAGTTTTATCATGGTTATTATCTGTACATGAATTTGTGGTCAAATTCAATAAATTTCATTTTCAATCGAATTCAATTGCAGCATTTTGTAATTAATCTTGGATTTATTTTGCCGCCCATTCCTCGTGTCTTCTTGCCGCCTTTTTGTTGTTGTTGTTGTTGTTGTATTATGTTGAAATGTATTTCAAAGTCAACAACTTGGCAGAGAAAAGTGAAATTTTCATTATTGTTATTGTGGTTTATTGCGGCAGTTTGTAAATAAATTTTCTAAAACAAAAAAACTTTTTTGTTAAACTTTTTAATTTTTTTTTCATGTTTTTCTACATGCTTTGAAGCCTTTCATCTCTCTTGACTTTGACTTTTCAACTTCATCAAAGACGACGCAATGCCGCTGCAACATTCAGATTGAGTTTGAACTTCTCTTAGGCTTTTTTTTTTTGTTTACAATTCGAAAAATATTTCCACTAAACAATAAAAACAACAACAATTCAATAGTTGGTACAAACTCTCCTTGCACTTTTGTACCCAAGATGCTCTTCTTCTGAATCTTGTATGACTAACAAGGAAAAACAAAAGCAAAATAAATAAGTAAACGAGAAAGCATATTAATGTGGAAGCAAAGTCAAAACAGTGGTGTAGTTACTAATATATTCGTGGGATGTAACGGAACTCGATTAGATTCCATAAATTAAACTCTTCACTCGAAAAGAACCTCCCGAGATTTCACTGAACATTGGCTAATCAGGAATCACGCGGTAAAATAATGAGTTCCATACATTTGGAACATCGTTTTAAAACCAGGAAAATACCTTTCGTTTCTGCTCATATTGTCTCTGCACTCTAAAAAAAGTACACCATTTTATTTTTACTTTGACATTTGGGTCCTCGTTTGTAGTATCTAATAAAAAAAGATACATTAGAACCCTACAATATTCTTAGACAGCAGTGAAAGCGAACTCGTTAGGAGATTATAATAGATGGCGCTATCAAACTTAAAGCTCTCTAGAGTCGTCGTTTCTTTTTTAACCATAGGAGCTTGACGAATTTTCTGGACCGGAGTCGCAAGAAAAACCAGTGATCAAAGTTTAAAGACTCATACAAGACTCCACCCCTTAAGGCATGAACATGGTGAGCTTTCCCTAAACGGAAAAAAAAGTCTATTGTAGCTGAACCTAAAATATGTTAATATCTTTCATTGAAGTTTCTCTGATTGAATCAGTTGTTAGTCACATTATCTAAGCTGTGTGAACCTGAAACTGGTCAGATCCGACCATTGTCAAAGACCATGAGAACTTGTTTCACCGTCCTCTAAAGAGAGAGTTTACACTGTCAAATTAGTTACAATTCGGAAAGCCGAATATACAATATTACCTGAGACAGTGATAACTAATTCGTCTGCATAACCGTTAACGTTGTAACCCAATGAGCTGAGCTCTGTTAGAAGGTTATTTATAACGTTTGACCATAGAAATGGAGAAATTGTTTATAGGTATTAGTGTTGGCAAAAAGAGTGATTTTGAGTCGTAGTGTGATAAGCGACTGCTACTTAAAAATCGCAGTGACTGCAAACAGTGATTAAATCACAGTTCGCAAAAACACAATTAGCGATTACTAAACGGGTTCACTGTTCGCGAAGAGTGATACACAAAATCGCCGTTTACTGAACTGTTTCGCTATATTACTAAAATATAATATTTGTGTTCTTGGTTGTTTTCTTTGAAATTGCCGGTTTAATCGACAGTTTGGCAGAAATCACTTTACACTCTGCAGTTTCTTTTACTTTTTGTATAAAAATATCACAAATCACTTCATTATTTATTCATATTTATGTAGCAATTTTCGTTTCAATAGACCGAGCTTTCAGTGAATTGCACGTTTTGACAAATCGAGTGACTGGAAAAGGTACCAACGAAGGTTTGGTGTTTAAGCGAAGATTCTCGAAGAGTGACTAATCACTAATAAATGAACATTTTCACTGTTCACGAAGATCGATACACAAAATCGCCGATTACTGTACATGTACACTGAGGAACAAGAAAATCGCAAATCACTACTTTCAGTCGCAGTGCGACATTGCGATTTTTAAATCACTGTGAATAAATCACCGAAAATATTTGTTTTTGTCAACAATAATAGATATTGCGAAAAGTATTTTGAATTATATAATTTTTATTTATTTTAAGGAAAAAAATATTCAAAAATAAAAATATTTGTAACTGTCAACGAAATGTGATTTATTACAATATAATTTTATGATAAACCCCATTTTGCTAATGTCTACGTCAGTGGTATGCATGACATTGTATGAAAATAACCGCTGGGGTTTAAATAATTGGGGAGTTCGGCGTGCGTTTGTGTATGTATGTATTTGAATTTAGTTAAATGTATCTCTGTGTGTGTTGCTGTGTGTGTTTTTGAATTTTTTTTTTTATTTTGCTTGCAGTATTTGCGCGGGAGCACGCTGTATTTTCATATACATTGCTACGCCTGTCTCGCTTATCTTTGACTTCGATCTACGTTTGCTGTTTTTTGATGGTTTCCTGTTAATGTTTGGGATCTTTCGAATTGAAAGGAACTTGTTGCATGCTACTTTTTTTTTCTCTCGTACTCTCATATTTGTGTTGTTTGTGCTATTTTATTTGCTTTGTAATAAAAGAAAAAGTAAAAAGAAAAAAAAAAAAAAAAACAGCAAACATGTTCCTGCTGCAAGACTTTTTCTTTCTATTTTTTTTTTTTGTTGCAAGCTTTTTGTTCTTTTTGTGCGGCAACAAGAAAACCTGATTTTTGTAGCCAGCTTAACTATTTTTCTTGTTTGTATACATTTTTTTTTTTTTTTTTGTTTTTTTCTTGCAAGTTTTTCATGACTTTTTTTTGTTTTTTTCCACAGCATCTATTGTTACATTCTTTATGCCAATCGCGCTTGCATACTCTTCTAATTGCTCTATTGTACGCTTTTGCAATTTTCTTTCTTTCTAATCGTTGCTTTGCTGTTTGCTTACTTTGTTGCATGCGATAAATGTTGCGGAAAACAGCTTATTTTTCAGTTCTTGACATTGAAATGTCGCATGCATGACAGCGATTAATGAACTAATCAAATATTTATTTCTCTTTTTTTTACGCATTTATCGCATTTTTAGTATAAAAATTTTGCATTTTGTTTTTGTTGTTGTTTTAATTTTAAACCTCTTTTAATGATAAACGACTTTATGCGTTTTAATCGTATTCGTCTGCTGGCCAAGTGAAAGGCCAAGTTCAGTTAAAAATATAATTAAATAAGTAAAAAAAAAAAGTATATAATTTCTCCACTCAAGCTCCGCTTTTTGTACCTTAATCGTTTCCGTAAATGATTGCAATTTTAAGTGTTGTAAACTTTTTTTTATATTTTTTAAGTTATACGATTACATAAAAAAAAGTTAAATAATTTTTGTTGCTCTCTTGTGGAGGAGGCGTCTGCTTAAAATTCGTTTAACTTAATCCATTAGGCTCAACGGGGCGCTCATGACTATGAAAAACAGTATTTTTTTTTTTTTTTCATTCGCAAATTATTTTGTTGGGTATCATTGAGTTAATTATGATTGAATAATGTTTGTTTGTTTGTTTCATTTGAATTTTAACGCTACGTTGCATACGATTATGTTTTATTTTTTTTTTTTACATATCTTTGCAATATAAAAAAGAGGGGGAAATATTTTGCTAAATAAATGAAATAATTCATAATTCGTAATCAAGGTTATTTTCGTGTTCATGATTTAAATTGAATGATTTAATAAAGTTTTTATCAAATTATTTTAATATTTTGCTTTGTTTTTATTTTTATAAATATGACAGACGGACATGGCTAAGTAGATTCGTCACGTCGAGCTGATCAATAATATATATACTTTATGGGGTCTCCGATGCCTCCTTTAACTGATAATACCCTTCACACTATGTGTGGCAGGTATAAAAAAACTGAATTTGGAGACAAGAAAAGTCTTGATAAATACTATGTGGAATATAGGAATGCATAGTAATGGTTAACTGATTTCCATTATAAGCAATTGTCTTCTGGATCTATATCTCAATAGTAAGGTCAATTTTCAACTACGCTGCTTTTAAAAGGTGGCCAAAACTGTTGCAAATCTGAGCGATAAAGCTGAGCGTCAGGCTGCAGCGTCTACCATGCTTATGTATGACTAAAGCCATGCGAATCTGTCCCACTGCTGTACTGGAAGCAAACATCGTTTTGCCTCCTCTTTAAATTTTCATCAAAACTCTTAGGTTTCTGATCTTTACCGGCGGTTCATTAAATGACGCAAGCCATTCTAGAGTATCCTCTCTAACATTCCTTTCATCGAGATCTGCAAGATTTCAGATTGCATGACCACGGTTTTACGCTTTTGATTGACTCACGGTTATTCGATCAGAGATCCACACCATTAAATTTTGCGCACTCCACTTTCTAGACAAATGTCCAAAGGGGGCTTACATCATCATCTTCTCGGACAGTCAGGCGTTAGTAGGAAAGCTATCATCGTGTACCTTCTCTTCTAGGTTAGCTTTTCAGTGTTATGAAACTTGTTATATTTGGGACGCAAAATCTTTTAATGCTGGGATTCTAGAGGTTTTTATAAGATATGATGATGCAGACGAGTTAGCCAGGACTGGCTCTTCAAACCCTATGATCGGCCCTGAACCATTCCGTGAACTCAGCTAGGCCTCTGCAGCACTCTTCATCGAGAGAAATTTCGGAGACTCTGTCCTAAGCACTGGCTACATCTGCTAGTTCTGCCAATTTACCCAAAATCTAATATTCATTTCTGATTTAAGACTGCATAAGATTCAACCTAAAAAAATGGGTTTGACTTCTGAACAAGACTCTGTAGACTCTCTCTGAAAGATGATGAAACCGGCTCACATATCTTATGCGGATGCCCAGTCCTGGCTAGACTTCGATTCAAAAGTTTGATCAATACATTTTAACACCTGAACTGACTTATCAAGGCAGCAAAAAATGTCCTTAGTCTCATTATCTAACCTTACTTGGTCAGGGTACAAAACACTTACTGTGGTCGCAGTGCCCATTTTCCCATTTTGGGAAGCCCACCATGTCTTTACTTCGCCTTAAGTGCAGAATATAGGCATTTGAAGGCTCTATGCGCCTTCAACTTCGCTTTGACCACTTGCTTGTCTTGCGACCGCGGTCCAGAGACTACGTCAAGCTCTTATGGTTATGGTTACCAGCACATGCGATGCTGAACTTTCAGATTACCTAAAAAGGGGTCATCACACAGGAAGTCGACGATAAAATGCAATAAGAGAATGTAACTCAACTGATGCGTTAAATCATAAACGATCGGAATGGATCAAAAGATACGAAAAAATTAATATGGAAAGCGGTGAAACTTGAAAACGATGGAATCGGAAGACAGATATTAATTCTTTCCTTTATTACTTGATCCAGTCGATCTCACACTTAATTAATTTTTGTTTGATTTTTCGCGTAAAACACTTCATTAATTTTGAAGATAAACCAATTTCGATAAGCGAATGGTATTGGCTCTAAGATGCCTCGTTTTATTGCTCCAGCATTCAGGTTTTGGCAGAAAAACGATAAAGTTAGAATGTGTTATTATTAATTGGACATAAAATTTAAAAACTTAGGCTGATGAAAGAGTGCGTGCTAAATGGCGATTCGGCAGCACAGTGTTGTATCACGCTACACAAAATACTGTTTGTGGTTTTTTATGTATTTGCTTAAAAGATACAACCCTGTGCATCGCATTTTGCATTGCTTTTAGCGGTTGGGTGTATTAAGCCATGTCAAACGGGCGTTTACTGTTTATTATGCAGCATACAAAACATATTTCGAATTAAACGATGGCAGGAATAATTATTCTATGATTTTAAGGTAGCGTGTATTTGCCCATTTCCATGTCCAATAATACATTTGGCAAAAAAATCACTTTCTGTGATTTTTTCACAGTGATTTAAAAATCGCAATGTCGCACTGCGACTGAAAGTAGTAATTTGCACTGCGACTGAAAGTAGTAATTTTTTTGTGGCGATTTTGTGTATCACTCTTCGCGAACAGTGAACCTGTTCAAAAATTGCGGTTTTTTTGCAGTCACTTCAATTTTCAAGTCGCAGTCACTAATCATACTGTGACTCAAAAATCACTCTTTTTGTCTACACTATCTAATAACTAAAAAAAGGCGAAAACATGGTTTATAGAATTAGAAGTCGTTCATTCTAAACTTTATGATGCAATATCGTATATTTTTAGAGAAAAAATACGATAGTATCGTAATTTTCACAAAATTTTTATTACCATCTTATCAAATTTTAAAACTAATTTGCGAAAAGATTAACTTAATTTATAGTTTAATTTAAATGACTTTATCTACGCTTTTTTCAAGATAAGCTGTCAGAATATTGAAATACTTTTTGTATTTCATAATATCATTTTGTGTTAGCTAATTTATAAATACATTTTTTTTCGAATGAACTTAAAACTTGTAGGGACGCATTTTGTGATAAAGATTTAAATTTATTTGTTAATGAACTTCTTGAATGTCAAGAAAAATCACTGTTATCGTAAAAAAATAAAAAATATAAATAAAAAAATTTGAAGGCCTCAGATAAGTAAATTCTTGTTAATTTTTTACACAAAGTTTTGAAATAAAATTTGCATGAATATTTCTCGTGCCACACAACTTGCGTTTCTAAGTGGTACAGATCTCTCGTTTTAGTTTTTTATTGCGTTGTGTTTTTTTGTTTACTTTAATTTATCAGAACTTTTGTTTATAGAAAGTTGAAAAAAAAAAAATAATATAATAGCAGCATTTGCGTATCTCAATATAAACTATTAAAGATTTCAACGTTGCAGATACATAAGACTTGTACGGAACTTTATTGTTGTGACCAGCCCATGGCGTCGTTTATACCATTAAATTTTTGTTTAATATACAATTTTTTTCTTATATTTTTTTTTTATATTTTTTCTCAGCTTTTGTTATGTAAACATTTAATGGATTTTCTTTTAACAAAAATACAATATATAGCATGCATGTGTATATCTTTTGCGCACATGTTTCAGAGTACAAACTAAACGAGTAATAGTTCAGCCGCTGAATCGAAATACACAAAATTCGAATTGAATTTGTTCAAAAATATTTCATTTCATTTTGAGGAAGTAAATATTTTTGTGTTCAGTTTGTGCTCGTCTGCGTTCGATTATCGAAGTTGAAGTTCAGTGAATAAAAAAGCGTTTGACTTGTTGTGAAATTATTGCACGTAGCGGAATTCGTTAGAAAATATTTTTCAATTTTACTAAAGTTTCACGTTGTTTTTTTTTTCAATAATTGAAAGCGATTTGATTGACGCAAAGTGAGTGCAATATTTTAAGTGTTTCAATTATAAAATTGATTTTTTTCTATTTTGTTAAAGAATTTGTTTTGCTACAAAAAAAAAATGATAATAATTTTATGTTTTAAAATACAATTTCTATTGCTGTTTTGAGTGATGTGAAATTGGCGTGTTATTGACTGTAAAATTATCACGAATACTATTCACACTTTTTAAGGGGGTCATTCAGGTTTTTGACGCTATATTTGAAAATTATTTCTGTGAAAATTATAGAAAAGACATCGAAATTTTAGCTACATGTTTATTGGCATTTCATGATAATACTTCATTATTTTGGGAAAAATTCATTGACCCATGCCAGCGTTGAAATCAGTCGTGAGAAAAATGATTAAAACGGTATGTACGATTCCGAGAGTACTGAGGATGTATTTATATATATAAATCCATTACAGCTTATTACAAGCCTGGGCATCACTTAGGGTATTAACCCAGCTGGCATGATTCAATGCTACTCGATGGTGCTGAGGATCTGAAATTAAAAAAATCTCAAATTTTAATCTGTGAAGGTTCAGCTATCTGCTGAATTATGATTAAAAAAACAGCTTCAGATATCGAAATAATCCTAGTTCTGCAGATGTATACAAACCTTCAAATTTCCCTCAATTTTTACGCTAGCCTATTGACAGCTATAATTTTTGAACGACTTCAAATATCAACAAATCGCTTCATAAATATATATTTTATGATACATAAAGCAATATAGTTGCAATTACTGTAAAAGATCGACTTTTTCATCCCGACATATGGAATAACCCCCCTTAAGCCGCTTTAATTGCGTTTTAGCAAGAAAATCAAAAGAACTTGCAAGACAGGTCTCAGTAAAGTATCGCACAATGGTACGAATGGCGAATCTAGCGGGTCAAAATAAATTGCTCATTAGGGTTTAAACGGAACTACTTAACATTTTTTATTTAGAGCTTTAAGGGGTCGCTGATAACGAATCTAAAGTGGAGTTTCAAAAATTTAAAATGGCGGGTTCAATGTGGCAGTCGAATTTTTTAGAAATTTGTTTCTTTTCCATTAAGCGTAGCACTTCTTCCAAAAAATAATAAGCTGCTTTTCGCACTGTTACCCGAAAAGCAGCTTACTTTGGTGGATAACATTCTTGTTTTGCTTGTAAAAATAGATAATATGGAGGATAAAATGTTTTTTTTTTTTTAGTTTCTGATCTCAATGTCAAAGTTTAGTAGGTTTATTAGTTATTAAAGGGCTTACTTATAAGAACGATAGAATTTAAAATTGAAAAACAAACACAAGGATTTTGGCCAAAAATAATGCGTAATAGTTTTATTTGATGGAATATTTTATGACATTTATGATTTAAACAAAATATCGACTTTTCTTGCACTGGTTTATACGATCCTTCCAATTTTCAATGACTCGGTGCAACATATCAATTGGAATAGCAGCCAAATGATGGCCTCAAGTTCATCAATTGTTGTTGGTTTATTGGTGTAAACCTTAGACTTAACAAAGCCCCAAAGAAAATAGTCCAATGGTGTTAAGTCACACGATCTTGGTGGCGATATTATCGACTCAATAGATCCATCGTAACGTTAGTTGTATGGCGTGTTGCACTAACTTGTTGAAAGAGAATGTCAGAGCACCATCAATTTCATTAATTTTTGGAAAGATAAATTCGGTCAACATAGCACGATAACGTTAGCCATTCACGGTAACCGTGCGATCCTCATCATTTTGGAAAAGTACGTCCTGATGATGCCACCATACCAAATCAGTAATTTTATGAGGATGTAATGGTGTTTCATGAACGACTTGTGGGCTTGACTCACACCAAAAACGCCTCATTCGAAAAAACAATTGTGAGAAGCAACAAAACTTCTCGATTTTTCGTAATAAGTTTGAACAATTTCCAAATGTTGTAAGAGCATACATATACTTATTCATGATTAAATAGCAAAATTTACTGAAAACAAAAATTCGCATATGTTAGATTTCTGAAATCCAATATGGCTGCTGTCAGCTGTCAAAATCCTACCCTGCCTATTGGGAAACACTGTTTCAATGTTTCAAAAAATATCTGAGACACGAACCATATGTCAGCAGCCAAGAGCGCCATCTATATGCTCGAACAAGTGCTTCGCAGCTTCATTAATTCTATAATTAATAAGAACACATTCTTACATTCTTACAAATTAATTTAACATTCTTTATTTATTTGTTTCATTACAGTTGTCAAAAACCTCAATAATATAAAAGAGAGATTTCAGCAAGATCATCTTCACAATAATTTTAAATATAAGGTAAGAAATCAATAAATTATGTTTGTTACAAGTTAAATATTCATCGTAAATACTTTGTACAAATTCGATTCATATTTGGGGCGTGGAATTTTTACAGGACCTAAGTGTTAGAAGCGGGCGGATTTGGGATTTAAAATTGGCAAGCGAGTCGTGATCTTGGTTCTATCCCGACATTCCCGAAAAAAATTATATAAATTTCACATTTATGCAGCGCAAATAAGTAACCAAAGGTGTGTAATTACCAAATAGATCTATATGGATTCTATCCCTTAAACATGGAATATCTATTAAGTTTTTACGCAAAATAAGTTGAAGAAAGTCCTTAAAAGACCGTTGGCTGAATTTATAAAAATCCAGTGATGGACGCGATCGGGATCAAATATTTAGTTCCATTCCCGTTTCTACTATGGACCATAATGGTCCGGTGAAACAAATTAATACTGTAGATGTTTCTTACAAAATTTTAAGTAAATATTTCTATAAACATTTTTTTTAAATAAAAACTTAAAGAGATTTGAATTTGTATCAAAGTGGATGTGACACAGATTTTTACGTATGTGAAGTGCCAAAAGAAGCTTTTGTTTGAAAATTTAAAACTGTGCGACGGGCTTAAAAAAATCAGCTCAGTCTGGAAAAAGGTTAAGTTGGTAATTTATGTTTTACATAAAGATGTAAAATAGTAGATTTTGACATTTCATGTTATACTTCTAACTGCAGACGATGTTGTATCTTATTTTACCGTGTTCCGCGTGTTTTTATACCCGCCACACATAGTGTGAAGGGTATTATCAATTTGTCGGAAAATTTGTAACGCATTAAAAAAGGCATCGGAGACCCCATAAAGTATATATATTCTTGATCAGCTCGATGAGACGAATCGATTTAGCCATGTCCGTCTGTCTGTTGCAATACGTTTTTCTCAGAAAGTTTTAAAGATATTGACCTGAAATTTTAGACTTACGCTTTTTTGTGCTCCAATGCAGTTTGTATGTCGTAACCAAGGTGCCACGCTCATTTTTAGATATAGCCCCCATACAAACTTACCATTTTTATACCCGCCACACATAGTGTGGTTTGTCGGAAAGTTTGTAACGCATTAAAGGAGGCACCGGAGACCCCATAAAGTATATATATTAATGATCAGCTCGCGAAACGAATCGACCTAGCCATGCCCGTCTGTCTGTCCGTCTCTCTGTTGTAGCGTTTTTCTCGGAAAGTTTTAAAGATTTTGACCTGAAATTTTAGACATACGCTTTTTTGTGCTCCTAGGCAGTTTGTATGTCAGAACCAAGGTTCCACGCCCATTTTAAGATATAGCCCTCATACAAACTTACCATTTTTTTTCGATTTTTTGTATGAAAAGTGTTATTATTTGTGAATGTATTTACTACAAATTGGGTAAAAATACTTCTTATGGCATCCAATATCAGAAGAAAGGTGCCACGCCCATTTTTAATTGTAGCCCCTATACAAACTTACCACTTTTTTTTCAATGTGTTGTATAAAAATAATTTTTATTTATGGATATATTCACGCCAATGTGGGTAAAATCACTTCTACTGTTATCCTATGAATAGCTACTGATATGACAAGGATCGGGCCACTACAACATATATACCCCATACAAACTCACCTTTAATTTTTTTTTTATTTTTTTCAAAAAATGATTAAAGTTTCGTGTGGCGAGTATTTGAGCTTCGGTGTTACAGAAGTTAACGTTTTTGCTTGTTCTTTTTAAGTTTGTGATATCAACGTAATTTTAGTCTGAACTAGTTTTTTATCTATGCAAATCCTTCCTTAAGTAAGCTTCAAGTTATTAGTGCCACAGATTTTCATATAAGCCCTATTTTGTTATTTTATTCTCATTGTCTCGAATTTTTCTGTGTCATGTGATAATTTTCTTTGAAGATGGATCATTGCATCGTCATTTGGCACGACAGACTGCAATTACATATTTTCGAGATAATCCCACTTTGAACTACAAAATTCAACAAATGTAAGAATTTTATAATTTCTTTGGCGTCTTGTTACTTGGCAATGTTTAATTTCTTTCCACATTCTTATAAGGATTAATTTCCAGTTTTAAATTATGTAAATAATTTATGCGAAATAGAGAGTAACTACGCATAAATCAGTTTTTAAAAGAACACGTTTCCATAGTTCATTCAAGCTAAAAAGCAAAATAAATAAAAAAAAAAAACTTGATTCAAATGGATGTCGATAAATTTCTTAAAATGGCAATCTTGAATTCCTTAACATACTCCAGACCAGACATTGTGCTACATTGCAGTCTCTCGTTACGTAACAACAAAAACTGAGTGCGTAACTAGTTCAGTGTTTTAGTTTCATAAATAATATCTCGAATGGCAATGCGTGACATTTTAAGTCGCAACATTTTGTCATTCAATCAGAGACAGTAGCGAATTAAATTAAATGAATCAGGAAATACAAGAAGCATGACTGACTGACTTCCTTATTACACATTAATATTTATATTTTTTTTTTTTATTAAATCACATAGTTTATTTTCCAATTGTAATTTCATTAAATTAAGTAAACGTCACGGGATATGAAATGACTGAGCAAAAGCCAATAGCGCACAAAAATTGATTTAATAAAATGCAAATCATTATCGTCAACGTTTGTTGTCGTCTTTAAGATAAAAATGTTGTCAATCCATGTTGTCGGCTTTTCATGTGAGCAACAAACAAACAAACTGCATAAATAAATATTTATTTATTTTTTTTGTAATATTTATTCGAGATTTTTTAAATAAAAATTTTATTTAATACAAAAGTAAACTTGTTGCACAAAAGCAAAACGTCTCGCAAAGGCCACTTTTGTAAACGCATTTCGCATGTAATATCATTTTTCAAATTCCACTTAAAAAAAAAAAAAAAAAAAAACCGCCAAGTGCCGCCAAATGGCGACGCACTCACTTTAAATGCTTTGGAAGACGTTGAAGTTGTCTGTCTGTCTGACTTATGGCAAAACCGGCCTTTTTAGACACATTTTCAAGTTTTCAAGACTTAAAAGCTTAACTGAAACTGACAAACACCGCAAGAAAAAGAGAAAAAAAACATTAACATCAACAAATAAAAAACTATAAAAATAACAACAACAAATATAATGCCTAAGCATATGCTTCGTAATTTGTAGTCCAATTGCGCAATCTTTAATGAAAAACTTAAAGAGTAATGCTACTACGCAATGCAATTAAAAACCGGACTCAAGCTCATTGAAAACTAAAATATTACTTAAAATATTATGGAAAAGTTTTGTCAAAATGTGAAATATTAAAAAAGTGTTTCCGAAACTCTTTTTCGTACATCGAAATGTGTATAATTTATGATTGAAAGTTCGTTAGTTCGTTGGTACAGGTGTGTCACCGAAATTTCAATTCTTGCAACCCGAGAAACTGAAGATGAAACCTTGCAATGAAACCTTGATAATTTTGTATGGAAAAATAGAAATTTCTTTTTCGGAACACCGCACACAGGAGTATTTGAACGATCTGGTCGGTGAACATTTTTTAAGCAATACTGATTCTGTGATAAATATGATACATGGAGAATACTTTACCATAACCATAACCATAATAGCCTGACGTTGTGCCTGGGCCGAAGCCGTAAGGCAAGCAAGTGGTCAGAGCGAAAGTGAAGACTGATGTAAGTCACCACACGTTCCCATCGTTAGCACAGAGTATAGTGGGAACATTGTAGGCCCTCCTATAATTGAAGATTAAAAGGGCACTGCGAATACCTTAGAGAGTTCTTTAGAATATTCGAACTCTTGCATGTAGATCCGAGAGTCCGAATTCAAATGCTTGTTTCTTTTTGGTTATCTAATTAATAACATGGAATTTCGCATATCCGAGCTTTTCCGCGGACAGTTCTTCCGTAAATAATTACTCAAAGTTATATAATTTTAATTCAAATATGAACTAAAGCCAGATCTATTCCGGAAGTAAACGACTAAATTATATAAGAAAATAAATGTGCCACGCTTATTTTTAAGTATAGTCCCCATAAATATCTACCTCCAATTTTTCAGTTTTTATATGAAAATATTTGTTATTTGGGAGTGTATTAATTGGGTAAAAACCAAGGGTAAACCAAGGTGGCACGCCCATTTTTAGGCACAGCTACCATACAAATCTTCCTATCATTTTCAAGCTTTTGTATGCATACAATCCAAATGTGCCAACACGCGTTGTATGATACCTTTGATTCCAATCCGGAAAGTTTATTTAAGCCACTTAAGCTTCGGTTCCACTGAAGTTATCGTTTTTATACCCGCCACACATAGTATGAAGGGTATTATCAGTTTGTCGGAAAGTTTGTAACGCACTAAAGAAGGCATCGGAGACAGTTGCAATGCGATTTTTTTATGAAAATAGTTGTTATTTATGGATATATTCACTCCAATCTGTTTAAAATCACTTCTACTGTTATCCTATGAATATGCTACCTATTTGACAAGGATCGGGCCACTATAACATAGAGACCCCATACAAACTCACCTTCCATTTAAAAAAAAACTAAATTAATTACAAATCATTTGAGCTGTAAATAAACAGCGATGCTCCCATAATCACTTAATTTTGTTATTCGCGTTTTATTCGTGTTTCAACCTACTCATAAGTTATTTTTCATTTAAAACAGGTTTCTCTGCATTGCTTATGGGAAAATTTCGGATAAAATTTTGGTCTGACCAAATCACAAATTGTTTTTGCTTTTACATGAGTAGTAAATAAGTACCTATTTCAGTTACGCCGAATAATTTCGAAATATTCCACAGGCAACAAATGTTTTCATTTTTAATTCGCAGGATTCGTTTAAATTGTTGTAGATCCTAGATTATATTAATCAAAATATTTTTAAGGTTATTTCTGTTCAAGGCTATAAATTATATTTTTGTTCATACTTTTTTTTTTGTTTTCTGCAAATTAATTTTATTATAAATGTAACACAATTAACTATAATTAGCTAAACAATGACCTTCAAAATATGACGCAAAAGAAATTCGTTTAGTACTTTGTATTGCGCGTTTACAATTTCAACTTTTAACATAAAAAACGAGGAAATACTTTAACTTTGACAGAACCAAAGCTTAAATAACAGTCACACGATAGATCGGTATAAACTGCATGAATAATTTCTCTCTTTTACGAAGTGTGCGAATTAACCCAAATTTGGACATTATGCTTTGGTTCATAAAAACAGAAAGAAACAAGAAAGAAAGCTGAAGTATGCGCAACAACAAGATACATTATAACTAATCTTTATGTTGAAATAGGTTGAATTTGTATAGGGGCCATACCTAAACTTTGTTTGATCATACTCATATTGCAAAATTTCATTGGCATAATTTAAACTAAATTTAAAAGTCCTAGAATAAGAAAAAATTTAATTTTTATGCAAAAACCCAAAACTTTGGGGTACATTTGTATGGGGACTACACCCTAAAATAGGACTTGAGTAAAATAGTTTGTATGTGACCACTTAACGGCTCAAATATGGTGGCCCTATCTCATATAGTCTCCGAGAAAATCCTTTTCATACGGCAGACATTATGACGGACGGACATATCTAGATCGACTATTCTATGAATGTTGATTAATAATATATATGTACCCTTTTACCCCTTTGGGTACAGGGTATAAAAATGTTTTCTCAACAAAACTTAATTTGTTTTTACTTGTACCTTTATTAAGTTCAAATGGTTCTTGCTATAAGAACGAATGTTCTTGCGGCAAGAACGAGTGTTCTCACATAAATGATTACCTTTCTTTTTCCATTTTTGATCCTATAATAAAAGTTGGAAACACTCAACAAACGGCGAAGACTTTAAATCGCTGTGACTGCAAACAGTGATAAAATCGCATTTAGCGAAAAAAAAATCAACGATTACTGAACAAGTTCACTAAGAAACAAGAAAATCGCGAATCACTACTGTCAGTCGTAGTGATTTTTAAATCACTGTGACAAAATCATGTCAATGTTTTATGAGGACTTCGTATGAATATTAATAAATATAAATATTACTAGCCCAAATACCTTGCTCGGGTGCGCAAAAGTTATTTTTAAATATTTTTGTGGCACCAACCAGTTTTTCTCACAGTCCATTTTTCCAAACAATCATACTTTTCCCGGTCTATAATACCAATTTTTGGCGCCACTATTTTCGACTATCAATCGAATGGTTCATATTTCTCCGTTCCTGTTCAAATAAACACTGAGTTCCATCGCCCATTTTTTTATTGGATAAGGTTCGTCCCGGCCTAAGCATCATGTATACCGAATTTCATTTCTCGGGTTCAAAGTAAATAAAGTACTATGGATCTGTATTGATTCTAAAGGGATCCATTTTTCCAAAACAAAATATATCATAACTTTTAAGTTCGACCATCAAACACAAATCTACAAAATTTCATTAAATTTGTTCATCGGTTGAGTTGCTTTGGAAATTTGGATGAATTTCTGTATAGATTCTATGAAGACTATACCTTCCGCCCATTTTTCTAAAACGTCATAAGTCCTGTGTTTTATGTTGGACAAAAAAATACACATAAACAATTATTCATTGAAATCGGTTGAATGGTTTCGGAGTCTATCGAATATATGTATGTTCCATATGCAAAGCAGGAATAAACCAAATTTGTATAAAGAAGAATCGTTCTTGATACAAGTACAAATCGTTCTTAAATCAAGATATAGCGAAATTGAAACGTTTCGAAGCGTTGATCAAGATATATAAACTTTGTGACATATAAAATGCATTCTTTAATGCATTACAAACACTACAACAAACCTAAAATACTTGCATCAGGCTATGCGAAGTGTACACTACATAATGAACGCGTTAAAAAAGTTATTTACCTATTAATGACAGCTAAATAAACAAATAAACAAACAAACAACAACAAAGATATAAATAGATCTAATAACAACAGCGGTGCTATAAAAAATAATGAACCGAAATAAGCCAATAAGCACGTGCATATGACCTAACCTACTTATATGTATGTGTATATAGTATGGTATATGTGTATATCTATAGACAAGATGACGAATAACACTAGCGTTTAAACAATGAAATCCCAATACTCCCACAAATGCTAACAACTATAACAACAACAACAACAATAATGTACTAAATAAATATTTACAATCTGTTTAACAGTAAACAACAAAAACAATAAAAACAAAACCAACTACACATAACATTAATAATGACAATAATTAGAGTGCGTTTAGTCAGCGAAAGCACGTAAAATTTTTATTACATCAATGTCACCGCAAAAACAAAAAAAAAAAACCATAAACAAAACCCTGGCACACCACGTACACACTTTCCACACAATTAACTAAAATTCAAATTGAAACACCACACCACTATGCCCACTTTTACGTCCATGCACCCACCTATGCATATTTATCCCGACACAAGTGTCCAAGGGCTTTGTTGAATTCGAAAATTGGAGGCGCCGCCGGAAATGAAGTGAATGAATCCAGTGAACGGCGACAAAAATGAAATGGCGAAATGGCTACAACAACAACGGCGGCAATGTAATAAAAATCATATAAAAAATCAATTGAATTTTGTCGCTTGTTCCTGTTTGCTGGTATCCTGTTGAAAAATCAGGGAAATCTATTTATTGATGTTTTTGCTAGACATTGAAAGTCACAGCGTGAGAATTTAAAGAGATAGAGAGCAGAGTCAGATAAAGAAAAATATTGTTGAGAGCTTTCACATGTGACGTCATTGTTATCAATGTTGCTTTTTTTCACGATAAGGCAGGAAAAAAGAGAGAGAGAGTAAGAGCATTTGAAAAAGCTAAAGAGAAAAGTACAACAAGTTAAAAGTGAGTAGTGTAGCATTTGAGGAAAAATCAATGAGACAAATGCGTCACATCTCTGCTTTGGCTACTTGACGCGGAAAATGCGAGGGATGTTTCAGGCTTGTTTACAAAACATTTGCATATTTCTTTTTAGAAATACAGGGTCCGCCATCTAACATTTTTTTTGAACTAGTGGTTATTTCGAGTGTGGCAACACTGATGACACATCTGATTGGACAGAATAATGTTGCAGAATGTGTGCGAAAATTACGCACGGAAATGAGCCGAACAGAAGCACCGTCCGCTCCGTATGTGCGCTTTCTTTTGAAAAAATTGAGAGAAACCGGCACAATTATTGATAAACCAACGCGTGAGAAACCAAAAACAGTGCGTACTGCCGATAATATCGCTGCTGTAGCCGAAAGTGTGCGTGAGGCGCCCGGAACATCAGTGAAGCGTCGCTCTCAACAATTGAACATTTCCACGACGTCCCTTAGGTGAATTTTGAAAAAAGACCTTGGTATGACACCGTACAAAGTTCAATTGGTACAAGAATTGAAGCCACGAGACCATCCGATGCGGTTTGCCTTTGCCGAATGGGCAGATGAGCGCTTGGCCGAAGACCCGGAATTTTACCAAAAAATCATCTTTTCCGACGAAGCTCATTTCCATCTTGGCGGCTACGTCAATAAGCAAAATTGTCGTATTTGGGGGACGGAAAACTCGCACATGATCGAAGAGAAGCCAATGCATCCTCAGAGAGTTACTGTTTGGTGCGGTTTATGGGCTGGCGGCATCATTGGCCCATTTTTTTTCGAAAATGCGGCAGGAGCCGCCGTTACGGTCAATGGCGAACGCTACCGCGCCATGTTAACGGATTGGTTCTTCCCGGAAATCGAAGACGAGGACTTGGACAACATTTGGTTCCAGCAAGACGGCGCACCGTGCCATACAGCCAACGTTACGATCGATCTTGTGCGCACTATTTTCGGAGACCGAATTATCAGCCGAAATTCTGATGTCGTTTGGCCGTCTCGGAGCTGTGATTTGACACCGTTGGATTATTATTTGTGGGGGCGCCGTCTAAGACAAGTGTTATGTGGACAAGCCAGCGACAATTCAAGCTTTGAAGGACAACATTCGCGTCGCCATTGCCGAAATACGGCCGCAAACAATCGGAAATGTCCTCAAAAATTGGGTCGACCGAATGGCGTACTGCAAGGCCAGCCGAGGCAGCCATTTGAACGAACTTATATTCCATAAGTAACCGGAAGGATTGTACTTTAATATGAAAAAATAAATTTGATGATCGGATGAACCGTTTTGTTTTTATTGCATTTAAAAAAAAAAAAGTTACGTGGCGGACCCTGTAGTAGGGAAGACCGACCGGGGCTTATTAGGAACAAAGGAATTTCCTTTAATTTGAATTTTCAAGAGTTGGTGATGAGCTAGACACTTGAAATTTAAACTGAAAATGGGTCTTAGGATCATAAACAAACGTCAGAGGCAGGGCTGTGTGATTGTTGGAAATAATCGATTGTTGTTAGTTTAAAAAAAAATTGGTTGTTGATTAGCTATGATTATGAAAAGGAAAATGAAACACTGAGAATAATAAGGACAAACATTTTTTGCTTGTCAAGGTGATTATGATGATATTGGTAAGAAATAAAAAAAGCCAATAAAAAAGGTCTTCACCTTTTGTTTTTTATTCGGCTTCTTATTTCAAAAAGCTTTGTTGCTTCGCTGCCTATGATAAACCCATCATTGTGAAAATCAATGTCACGACTGTTGTCCTCTGTCAACTACTTAATTATTGATTAATCGATTATTCATTCTTGAACTAATTGATTATACAAAAGATTCGATTGCTGATTGATTAATCGCTTAATCACACAGTCGTAATCAGAGGTTTCGCAAAAGTTACGGCAAAGCAACACCATTTTTTTTTAGTTTTTTTTTTTTTTTTTTTTGGTATGTTTTATGAAAATATTGGATGCTTCGAAAGTTTCGAGTAAGACTCGTTTTTTTTATATTACACGTGATTTCGAGTCCAAAAACTGAGTGTGGGGTTTTTTGGAATATTTTGAGTGGGGCTATTTGAAAGATGAATTTTTCATGAGTTTTTGCATTGTTTTTTAGTTGTTTTAATATGGTTTGCACTTTTTAATGTAATAAGGCCTTGGTTGGTTTCATGCCACATACAGAAGTAAGACGAACGGATGGAACCGCAGACAGACGGACATAGCTTATCAACTAGGCTTTCGATTCGTCTGCCATGGTTCATTCTACATGTTAGCTCAAACATAATATGATCTTTTACCCAACGTTTACAGTGTATAATAAGTTGTTCTGAATAGCCCCACGTGTGTTTCTATTAGCCCTACCGTGGGGCTAATTGGAACGGAAAATTGTATTTCATAGATCGACCAAAACCACCTATTTGCGATGCTCTAACGGCTTAACAATGTTCTACGAAGTTGTAGAGCATATAATTTTCTATAAGATAAACTAACGATTCGAATTAAAAACCAGTGCATCTAACAAAATTTGGTCCAAATAGCCCGGTCTCCCCAAGAGGGTAAAGTCTGGAAATATTTGTTGTGTTGCATTCTATATTGACCGGTGAAAATCAGATTATTCAAATAATGTTGGGGAATTCTGTAGTCGTGTCTAAACGGCTCCTCTGATCGCTTTTTGGCCAACGTTCCTTTCAAAGAAAGTTTTTGGCGAATCAGTTTCAGTTTTGTTAATTTTTATTTTACTTACTTTGCCGGGTTTTACCATTGATTTCTTGTGTTTAAGTTTGTCATAATTCGTTCATTTTTTTGTTTCTTTTATGTTAATTTTTTTTTTGTGTATCGTTTGAGAATCATTTCTGACAGGCAAGCCCTCAGTTCGTTTAATAGTTTAAAAAACTAAACAAGTTAGCTTCAATTGATAAAATCTGAATTGAAATACAAAAAAATTTCAAAAGAGAGATGTGCGTCGTGCGGTAATTCCGTGGATCCCTTTGATATCTTTTGATTTTTTAATGAAAAACTAGTTTAATAAGTGTTTGGAAAGGAACAGAAAAACCAAAAAGTGAATAATGTCTCATTCAGGCAAATATGGTTTTGTGTTTATAGCTAAATTAGAACTATGATTGTAGGATATACATATATCACAGAGAATCTTGTGATCCCATATTGGTATGCATTAAGTCGGCTATCTAAAATTTTGTTTTAATTACAAATAAAACGACAAACAGCTAGGAACGATTGAGATTAAAATGTTGATTCTAAGCATTATCAGATACATATAAACTACCCTCGTTTATGCTAAGTAGTGTGATTGAGGGTGTCTTCGCTTTGACGCAATTTCTTGCTTATATTTTTGTCTTGCACGCGCGCCTGTAAGTATGCAATTGAACGACAATATGCGTATGCGTCATTGTCGTTTTTGTTCAATGCTTTCCTACAAACATACAAATGACGCCATTTTTGTTTTAGATACAAAACAGGACATGGCAACAACACGCAAAAAAAAAAAAAGCAAATTATTCGACGTCATATATTGGACACTCCCGCTTTTATATTTTGTTTTTTTTTTTTTGTGTATTTAAATAAAAGTGTTTGGGTGTATGTGTGCGTATCTTTTTTTCTGTATGTGTTCTTTTTTTTTTTGTATTCCAGTTAGCTCCTGCTACTTGTGTAAAATTTTCTCTGCAACTTTTCTTACTGCCAAATAAAACACGTCTTTTTCTACATCTTCGACTTTCGGTAGTCCGGATTTAGGTATCCAGCTTTACATTTCATGTGCTCCTATTCTTTTGAGGCGGAGTATTTAAGTTAGAGTTTTATACGTTTACTAAATTAACTAGTAAAGCAGCGAATAAAATAGCTTAAGCAGCCACAGTGACGCACATGCACTAACTCTCGCAGGAGTTAGAGTCATGAAGGAGTCAGTCGTTGTCTATTTTAGGCCTAAAAGAAAAATTTTTCCAATTGGAAACGTTTCAGTGCTGCAGCGTAGGCGCGTGTAGGCGTGTTGCATTTTATTAAGAAACATTTGATTGTGCCTGAACCAATTAGAGTGCTTTGATAACATTTTGCTGCGTCGCGCTTGATTTGTAGCAAAACCTTTTTTGTTTTATTTGATTTTTGAACATTTGTTTTGTATCGCTTCTCTTTTACACTTATGCGTAATATACGTGCGTACTATTGTAGTTTTGTAGTCGTAGTTGTTGCTGTAAAGCGGCCATTTTCTCCATGGAGCCAATTAATAACAGGCAAGCAGCAATTGCTATGAATGATTGTGCTTTGTTTTGTTTTTGTTTTGTTATATTTTGTACTATATTATTGAATTAAAGAATTGTTCTACCGATTGATGAACGTACGAACGAACGAACGAAGTAACTAACGAAAGAATAAACGAACGAACAAAAATACAGCATCCGAAGTATAATAGATGAGCGGCGGCGAAATGTATAAATGAAACGAAGCATATTTTTGTCGAGTACACGAACCTAGTTAACTGTATATGACGAGAATATGCTTTTTGACACGAAACTATTCTTGCTGCTATTGTTTTGCTTGGCCTTCGTTCGTGTACGCCAACACGTTATATTGAATCGGGTCAAGGACTGACATGACAAGGATGCTGTGATGCTGTTATGTTGTATAAAGAGAGCGAGATACATGCATACCATATATCATCTGGATAACAGAGCATATGTGTGCGTGTATGTGTGCACTTTGCAACTATTGGTTATCGATTGCAGCTGCATTGTTTCGTTTTCATTTTAAGGTCGCCTTATAAAGTTTGCGCATTTTCTCTCTGTCACACTACCTACCTTTCTCTGTACCAATCCAACAGAGTCGTTCTGAGGTATTTTTAATTTCTCGATTTAATGCAGTTTTGACTTAAAAGAATGCTTTATATACAAATAGGCTAACAGGATTATATGCTGGTAAACTACTACTGCTGCTGCAAAGATTAGCTTTAAATGTATTGAATCAACATGCCGAACTACGTCAACAGCCTTCCACTGATGATGTTGATACACTAAGCAATGAAAAAAACTATAAAGGAATATTATAAATGCAAGCCAAGATTTACTATTGAACGTTATTTATTTGATGAGTTCCGAAGCAAAAGCCGGGAACGTTGTAAAAAAAAAATAGACTCAATGCTGAACGTGTTCGTGGCCGAGCATGGCTTTGGATCGCAGCGCTTTTAAAGATTACCATATCTTATCATATCATATCAAATACCCGTTACACGAAACTTTAATTAGTTCATGTATGATCATTAGTGACGTAGATAATCTTCTGCAAAGAGGTTGGGTGGGGACAATTCAAGTTACGCTTAAATTAGAAGCATTTGTGTAAAATTTGAAGCTAAAAATGCAGATATAACAATAATTTTCTTGAAAAAAAACAAATTTAAGATAACTTTGTATGAGTTATATATGTTATAGTGGCCCGATCCTTATCATATTGGTAGTATATTCATAAGATGACAGGAAAAGTGGTGGTTTTGATATTGGATGACATTATCCAATTTGGAGTAAATAAATAAATTAACAAGAAAGAAAGCTGAAGTCGAGTATGCTCGACTGCAAGATACCCTGTACCCAATATTTATGAACCTTAAGATCGGTTCTATTTTACTACCATACCTCATTGAATTGAATTTTCATACAAAAACTTAAAAATCGGGTATATCTTTGTATGGGGGCTGTACCTAAAATTTTGTTGGACCTACCCATATTGGTCTATTTCATTGGGACTATACTAGGCATAATTTATACTTAATTTATTCTTCATAGAATAAGAAACAATGATTGGGATACATTTGTATGGGGGCTATACCTAAAATTTGGTTGGTCCCACCCATATTTTTTTATATTTCATTGGGACTATCATAGACATAATTTATACCAAATTAAGACTTCCTAGAATAAGAAACAATGGCGTTGTTATGCAGAAACCCAAAATGTTTGGGTAGATTTGTAGGGGGTTACCCCTTAAAATGGGGCTAGAGTGCACACTTGACGGTCCAGGAGAGTCTAACTTTCAAATATGGTTGCCCTATCTCTGATAGTCTTCGAGATAATCTTTCTAAAACGGCAGACAGCAGGACAGACGGACAAGTGGACGGATGGACGGATGGGCAGGCAGACATAGCTACTTCGACTTCCCTTCCAATGCTGATCAAGAATATATATACTTTATGGGGTCTATCTTGCCTCCTTCTGTCTGTTACAAACTTAATATACCCTTTTACTCTTTGGATACTGGGTATTAAAATGAAAGGTAACTTTTTATGTGGTCTCTTTGTTATAGTGGCCCGATCCTTGTCATATTGGAAGGATATTTATAGGATGACAGTAGCAGTGGTGGTTTTGATATTTGATTTGGGTAGTGTACCCAATTTGGAGTAAATACCATCATAAACTACAACGGTTTTTATGCAAAAAAATCTAAAAAAAAGTGGTTAGTTTGTCTGGGGGCTACACCTTAAAATGGTCTTGACACCTTGGTTCCAAACTGCAGTGTGGAAAAGCGGGCTGGAAATCGTCATCATTAATCTTTAAATCAATGGAGAAGTGGTGTTGTTAGATTTGCAGTAAAAAATTCTGTTAGCAAATTAAGAACGACAGTACTTGAATTAAGAACAATTGTGCTTGTGTTGAGAAGAATCGTGCTATACTCAAGTTTCGAAGCTTACATAGCAAAATGGAAGATCAAGTAGTGAAAAACGTGTTCTATGCTCTTTACATATTTTCTATAATATTTTTGCCTGTTCATTTTTAACTGTAGATTTGTTTAAAGAGCGAATTGTTGTTGATATTAGAATGAATATTCTTGATATAAGAACGAATTTTCTAACACAAAGGACTACCATTAAATAAAATAAAATGGACAATGTACGCCTATTTAAACTAACTAAAAACGCATATTCCAATTAAGTGACTTTTTCCTCTTTTTTTTTTTAAAGGACATTTAAAATGTTGGGCTCCCCCTTTTAATAATCCGACTCTGTGTAAAACCCATTTTGCATTTACTTTCACTTTTTTCTTCTTCTTCTTCTGTTTATATCATAGCATTTGCATATGTAGGCTACATATGTTTTTGTGTGTATGTATGGCGTATACGTAATATTTACGTATACGTAATCTATTTGCAACTGTATGTAGGTCAGCCAACATAGCTTATACACTTTATTTGTAGCTATTCTATCCACACTGCATAATACCACCCATTGCTGTGCCCACATAAGCAAACCATAGAACGCCTGAGCCATGAGCTTTAGCTTATAGCAGCCGCAGTAGCAGCAACACTACCCAGCCTGGGCAGTTCAGTTTTCAATGCAAAAGGAAGCCAAAAATAGCAACATGCTTTTCAGTATATACATTGGGTGGGTAGTTTGGTAGGTAGGTGGCTAGGTTGTTAGTTGAATATTTCTGTGCTGCACATGATTATCGATTCACCGTGTGCAGCCTGAGCCGAGTAGTCGAGTCGAATAGTCGAATCGTATACATAACTATTGAGTCGAGCTGTGCTGCGCTTGGAATGCTGTTGCAATTCAAGCAAGCAGTCGAGACAATGTCGCGAGTAGGTTTACGACGACAACTTTAAGATACAAAAAAAAAAAAAAAAAGTTAAATAAAAAATTATATAAATAAAAGTAAAGAACGAGTTGTGTGTTTAAAAAAGGCAAATAAGCCTCTGCGAGAAGTGCAAATAATAGAAAAAAAAAAAAAAATATTTAAATACTTCAACGTTCATACAAATTGTGTATATAAGGCAGCAATTTGTTGCTGTTGTTTGCTTTTTATATAGATTTTATTTTTATTTTATTTTATTGTTCTGCCTATTTTGCTACAAATTCTCTAAATTCAATTAAACTTGTGTTTTAATTCAGTTCAACATTTGATGTTGTATTGACAACATTTAATATCAGTTTAAGAAGTTTTCGAAAATTGTGCTCAAAGTTTTTTTCTTCTATATATATAAAAAATGCAACGTTCCACGCATAATATTTCATCGGGTATTATGAGTCGCATGGCGATCTTTGAAAGTGAGTTTATTTTTTTCATATTTTTTTGAGTTATTCTTGCAGCTGAGTTTACTTTTTGGGATTATTTATTTTGTATCTACATAACCATTCGATGTTGCAATTCTTAATTTTATTAATTTTAAAAAATAACTTTCACCTAAAAAAAAACACAATGTATATCGAATGATTTTTTTTATTTTAATAGTAATGCTTTACATGAAGACAAAAAAAAAAATGCAAGTTTTTGTTAAAGTATTAAGCAGTTTATATAATTTCTAATTTTTGACAGTAACCGGAATTATAAGGCAAATATATTAGTTTAAACTATACAAGTAGCCTCAATAGCTGCAATCATATTAAACAGCTGCAAAATTTGGGGCCTTTCGACTGTCTAATCGCCTAATACTAACTGTGAACATTTTTATACCCGTTACACATAGTGTAAACGGGTTTATTCAGTTTGTCAAAAGTTTGTAACGCATTGAAGGAGGCATCGGAAACCCCACAAAGTATATATATTCTTGATCAGCTCGATGAGACGAATCGATCTAGCCATGTCCGTCTGTCTGTCTGTCAGTCTGTTTGTTGCTATGCGATTTATTCGATGAAGATATAAAGATATTGGGCTTAAATTTCAAACTTAAGCTTTTCTCGGCAACGACTAGGTTAAGTTCGAAAATGAGAGTGCCACGCCCATTTTTAGGTATAGCCCACATACAAACTTATCGATTTTTTCGATTTTTATACCCTGTACCCAAAGGGTAAAAAGGGTATATTAAGTTTGTGCGAATGTATGTAACAGACAGAAGGAGGCAAGATAGACCCTATAAAGTATATATATTCTTGATCAGCATTGGAAGGAGAGTCGAACTAGCTTTTGTCTGTCTGTCCGTCCGTCCGTCCGTCTGTCATGCTGTCTGCCGTATGAAACGATTATTTCGGAGACTATAAGAGGTAGAGCTTTCAAAATTGAAACTTAGACTCTCCTAGGCCGTCAAGTGTGCACTTACAAACGGTTTTTCTCTAGACCCATTTTAAGGGTACCCCCCAAACAAATGTACCCCAATATTTTGGGTTTTTGCATAAAAACGTCATTGTTTTTTTATTCTGGGAAGTTCAAATTTAGGAAAAATTATTCAATCCGGTCCTTGTTTTTTTAATTTATAAATGTACTCGCTCCCAGTTGGGTAAAAATTTTTTTTGTCTGGTAAACCAAGACGCCACGCCCATGTTACGACGGTATTTCAGCTTCGGCTCCACCGAAGTTACCGTTTTTCGTTGTTTTTTTTTTTGTTTTCTGAAAAACAATCTGCTTTAAAGGCACTTTATTCTCATCAATAAATCAAAAACTATCAATGAGTTTTGCAAATTTGTTAACGAGAGATGGATCAACAACTCAGTATCGGTTTAGTTGGGTGCCTGTGTACATCAACATTGAGAGTAACTGCAAAACAGAGAAACTTGTCAGGCTGGGTACAACGCATAACAGCATTTTTGAGTGTTTGCCAAGCCATATAAGCGGTAAAAGGGGTTCGGTTCGAACCGGCTCGCGATTGAAGTCAAAAATTTTATTAGTTTATGTGAGGGCTAATTTTTTTTACATATGTACATACCACTTGAACCGAACCGCGGCTCCACACCAACAAAAGTCCAGATCATGAACCGAACCAGCGGCTTAAAGGCATTACAAACCGAAGCACAGGTAATTTTTTAGTGGTTTGCAGCCCTGTATAAAAGCTACGTTCAAAATGGTCCGCAAAAGTTCCATATTACTCAAAATTAATAGAGCAGACAACTTATCATTGATAGCAGTGACTAATAATGACACTGTCTTACAGACATACATGCCAGGAGCATAGGAATACCTCCAAACGACTTATATGGATGTTGTGGAAATTGCGTAGAAAAAGCAAAAATGTTTAACAATAACCTTAATCGAAAATAGGAGTATATGTAAATATGAGATTACGTATTTTCTTTACCATTTCCTTATATATGTATGTTAACTCAGAAACCCTACCTTAACCTAAACTACAGGTTCAAAGTACAATAAGGACCTAGGTCCAGTTGTAACTCTTGAAAACGACAAAATAAGCCGTAAAAATGATTATCCGTGTCCCTCTCTGATATTACTTATAAGTTTCCTTCGCTCAATTTTAAAAAATATTGAGCTGAAATATGTAACATAATATTTATGTCAAAAGCAATGTACTCTGAACCTGAAGGGCAAGAAAGAAAGTAAAAAAAAATTTTAGCAAATATAATTTTTATGAACTACCTGGCCTCACTCAGGACATGTACATATACCAAATTTGTCTAGTTCAAAAAAATCAAGAATATTTTTTTGGTTCATTTATATGGTGCCGCGCTCACCGCTTATTTTTCCAATGTATTTTATTTTTTTCTGTGTAGTATAGTAACATGTATACCGAATTTCATTTTCCTCAAAAATTGTAAAAATATGATGAATTTCGGTATCGATTATGTGAAGTCCACGCCCTCCACTCATTTTTCAAAAACTACATATGGGCTACCTTCAAAATTTCATTAAATTCGGAAATATTCAATGAATTTATGACCGCTTCTATGGGGGCCACGTCCACCGCCCCACGACGTGACGCAATTTTTTTTTATATATTTGAGAATCTTCTTGATCAGCATAGAAAATCGAAACGATTTAGCTATGTCCGTCTGTCTGTCCTGATGTTTGTTGTGTGAGTCAACCGATCTCGGAGACCCTAAGAAACTAAGGCACGAAATAGTGTCAAAAACTTTGGAAGCTAAATTATTCAAGTTTAGCCAAATATACAAATTAATCAATCCCTGAACAACTTTTTACACCCTGTACCCAAAGGGTAAAAGGGTATATTAAGTTTGTAGGAATGTATGACACAGACAGAAAGGGGCATTGGAAGGTGTCAAACTAACTATGTCTGTCTGCACTTGCAAACGGTTTTTCTATAGCCCTATTTTAAGGGGTACCTCCATACAAATCTACTCCAAAAGTGTGGGTTTTTGCACAAAAACGTCATTGCTTCTTATTCTAGGAAACATTATTTTGGTATAAATTATGTCTATGATAGTCCCTATCCCAATATGGGTGGGCCCAACCAAATTTTAGGTATAGCCCCCATACAAATCTACCCCAACATTTTGTGTTTTTGCACAAAAACGTCATTGTTTCTTATTCTAAGAAGTCTAAATTTAGTATAAATTGTGGTTAGGATTGTCCCAATGAAATATACCAATATGGGTAGGTCAAACAACTTTTTATGTATAGCCCCCATACAAAGATATACCTGATTTTTTAAGTTTTTGTATGAAAATTCAAATCAATGAGGTATGGTAGTAAACTAGAACCGAACTTAAGGTACATTAATAGAGGGTACAGGGTAACTTGCAATCGAGCATACTCGACTTTAGCGATTTTTCTTGTTTATTACCACAATAAAAATTCCATATTTGATTTACACTTTTATCTCAAAATTTGTAGTTCTATTGTTATAATTTAGTAAAAATCTTTGATCAAAGATTATATGGGTTATATGTTGGGTATCTAGTAGTCATCTTTTTATTTAGCATTCCATACAAAGGGTATTATAGCTTAGGTTCTACAAATCATTTCATTGTTTTTTTTTTTTGCAAATTGATGTTGTTGCCAATTTATACAAGGTCAAATGTTTCAGGGTTAATAAGATGCACCCAAAAACAATAAAAACCCTCGTCATATATCGATGACATCAAAGCAATTAATCAATCTTTTTTAACAAATTTTTGTAGAAATTTATCGAAGCTTCAAAAAAGTCTTTGTAATAATTTATGCAGACCTTCAAGCTATTACAAAATTGAATTAGTATGCAAATATATTTAACCTGCTGGAAAACGATTCGAAATTTACTTTTTATTGTCAAAAAATAAACAAAAGTTTTTAAACGATTTCACATGTTTTAAATTAGACTTTCAATCATTATCATTATTAATGCTTAAAATTATTATTATGATCATTTGTCAAGAGCTTTTTCAAATTTATTTATTATTTTAGTATTTTTGATTTAATTTTCATATAAAAGATTTTCTTTGAAAATGCAAGTCTTGAGCTTAAGTTATGATTTTTTTTTTTGCTTTTTGTATTGAAATCGTTTATAGCGGAAATGCACTGACCGAATGCGGCGGCAGACATAAAACATTTTTAGAGTTTATGGGCAATAAAAAAGAAATTAAGCATTTATATGACTTATGCAAAACATGACAAAGTCACAGACATGCAAAGCTAAACTGGGCAGCAGAGACACACCCAGCCCAGCCTAGCTCAACCAAGCCAAAGTGAATCAAAACCAACTAAACTTGTCTATGTTGAACTGAAATGAACTCTGAATGTCTAACAATTTGCTATGCACAATTAGTAACAAAAAAAAAAAAAGATAGAAAAGAAAAAACTGAGTACATAAATGTACTCTATTGTATAAAAGACCCAATGCATGCTTACATATGTATGCGGAAATTAAAAGCGCCAAATGTGGGCTAATACAAAGAAGTGCTTTGAAATTAACCGAGTTCGAGGGCAGTAAGAAGTAGAAGCATATCACGTATCACAGAGAAATTACATTATACGTAGTAGTACCATAACTAATTACTTTCAATTTATTTTCTCTTTTCTCTTTTTTTTTTTCATTTATATTTTTTGATGCTTTACAGCTCTTTATTCACTCATTTGCTCGTTCATTTAAAAAGGGCTCAACTTAAATTTTCTAAAGAAAGATGTCACCGCTTTGTTAATATCGGTCTTTCGGTCTTTCGGTCGTCGTTTGGTTGAGTAACTTAGTCTTTATTTCAAGTTTTTGTATATTTTATTTTTTTTTATTTAAGGAATTATGAAAATTTAAATTGAGTTTATAGAGTAATTAAAATTAAGCGCTTGTTAAACAATTTTCACCAAAACGAATTAAAATTATGCTAAGCCGCGCTCTCGTCTGTGTAGCGAGTTGCTGTGCCGTGACCCTTAGCTTTAAAATATGAGTTCAAATTTGAGAGTACCAGCAACTAGTTTCTATACCTGAGATGGTTGTTGTAATTATATCTATATATCAGTTCTTTTTTAAGATATTGATTGCGACATCTTAGACCCCATAAAAATTCATACATACTCTTTTAAATGAAACGTTTAAAAATTGCTTTACTACCTGGATTCTAAAAAAAGCAAATAATTCACTATTAAGTTCGGTTGAACCGATGCTCAAATACCAGTCATAGTATTTCGTAAAGATGACGGGTAAGGGTCCATGATCAGATAGAACTCAGCTTTAGAAACCGTGTTATACACCGCACATGTGTCAAATTTTAAAAGGAGATAAGTTTGTATAGGGAATGCATATTATAGTGGCCCGATCCGTATCATATCAATTCATAATATGGAATTAGAAGTGGTTTCACATAATTTGGAGTAAATACCTTCATAAATAATTACTATTTTCAACTAAAAACTCTGAAAATGGGCGGTAGATTTGTATGGGAGCTTTGCCTAAAAATGGGTGTTGCACATTGGTTTTACCACTGGAACTGCTTAGGAATGAAAAAAAGCTTAAGTTTTGAATTTCAGACAAATACTTTTGAAACTAAGCGAATGAAACGTACAAATACAGACAGGCGGACAGACTGACATGGATCTGACTAAATCGACTCGACTGGTCGTGCTGATCAAGAATATATACTTTATAGGGACAACGATAGTCTTTATAGTCCATTTCCACTGGTTTTGCGTTCGAGTTAGCGTTAACCTGTTGCTATCGAAAGCAACGCCTACTATAGACGCAAACTTTTTATACACAAATTCTTGGGTATTAACAAATATGAGCAATATTGAATATGTTTGAAGTAGGCGTAGCTTTCGATATCAAAAGGTTAACGCTAACTCGAACGCAAAAGCTAGTGGAAATGGACTATTAAAAGCTTTACATTATCTCAAGTTTGAATAAGAGCTAAACGCGCAACTAAATATTTGATTCCGATCCCTCGTATTCCAATGTAGAATCATAGTCCCGATCCTGTTCATTCCGGCTTTTTTTACTATTGTACCGAGAGTCTCACGGGCGCGAAGTTTTTCAACCTTATATATATATTTTACGTATAGATTTATGTGTGAAATGGCATGAGGAAGCAGGGAATATTCCATAAAATATATATATTCTTAATTGGTATCAAAACCTCGGAGACTATTAGAGATACACTCATCACATTTAAAACTTAGTTTTTGTAGAACCCTCCAAATTTTACCAACATCAAACATTTTTTCCATCGCCATTTTAAGATTGCAATTATCATAATTTAAAAAAAAAAAAAAAAGTTCAAATCTGGTGTAAATCGGACAGTTTTTTTAACAGACGACTTGCTGTGTCTTTTGAACTTATCTTAGGAACATGAAACATTGTGTGCTGAATAAATCTGAAATTTTTATTAGTTTTATTTTCTAGAGTGTTTTTAGTATACCAATATCTCAACCCACCCGCCAGTTTTGAACTTCATACCAGCATTTTTCCCTTGAATCTCGTTGCCCGGCTCCCATCTCTAGTGTACACTTAAAACCTACTAGGTTATATGTTCTTTTAATCTCTTTACTGACTACTTCAAATCTTCTGTTCAAATGCAGCAGTAAACGATATACCATAATTATGTATGTAAAAAAGAATCGTAAAATATTGTAATAAATACATATATACTAAAGTTCTTGTTCTCTAAACGTTTAGATGTATTCTTGTTTTTGAAAACGCTCGTTATTATTTTTCCATGGAAGAGCATCAGGATATATCGACCGCCAGGGACCGACGATTTTAACACGTTAAATCCGGACGTCGTACTAACCGAAGAGAGCAGTTCCATACAAGTTTGTATGGGGACCAACCAAGCCATCGAATTTTGGACATTATTACCGGTCGGTCGCTATTAGCGGAGTTGTTATAACCGGATTCTCCCTTTTTTTTACCTTGAACCGCATTTTTCTTTAATTCTTCTCTTAGTGTTGACGGGGCAAGTCCATATAGCCAAGTCCGTCTGTCTTTTTGTCTACCTGCTTTTTGTAAAGATTAAGAGAAAGATAGAAACAAGTCATGAGAATCTTAGGTAACAAAAAAAAATTCGCATTAAAAATTTTGCAACGTTTTATTTTGCAATCCTGATATTAGTAACCTCTAGTATAGTATGGTAAATCTATTCGTAGATATCTTATATTTGCACTGTTTTTTCTAGCTTTACATTTTCGAAAGCTACAATTTTTTTTTGTAATAATTTTACAAGCTAAATCTTGTGTAAAATTATTTTTGTTACCATCTCTTTTTTTCTTTTTTCTTTACAACAAATTGACAATGACATGAAATATTTAACCTTAATAAAGCGTTACACTTTTTGCACAATATTTTTTTGTTTGTTTTTTTTATTGTTTAAAGTTTTAGCATTTTTTTATATTATTTTTATATTTTATTTTTTTATTTTGTCATGCTGTTCTTGGCTATTTTCTTGATTTCTTTTGATCTTTCTTTTACTCTTCTTTTTATTGTATTGTAAACTGTGATTTATGCGACGCCGTCAAACTTAAGACGATGTTGTCTGGTCGCATTTATAATCTTTCTTTGCGGTTCCAAAAGCGAGAGAAGCGTAAAAGACCAAGACCAAACCAATGAGAAGGCCAAGTGCCAATTAACTTTTGCTTTTTTTTTATTTCTTTACTTTTTTTTTGTTATTTTTTTGTTTGTGGTATTTTGTGTCTTGATGCTAAAAAGCTTAACGACTGAACACTCTAAAAGAAGAAAAGGAATTTCGTAGAGTTTATTCAAAGCTTTGATACTCTTTAAAATAACAAAAAACTATGGGTTCCAGGTCCAAATTTGAAAATCCCTTAAACTTGTCTTAAATATTTTTTAAACATCTTTCAAATGCGCCCTGTTTTAAATCTCTACGTCTATTTAATCCAAAGATATGGTTTTTTTCAAGGCCCCCATTAAGCCCCCTGCAAAAATTTCAAAATTAACTAACCATCATCATCACTTCTCCATGCATCTTCCCTGCAATTTTATGGCAATCGGTTGAGCCGTTCTCGAGTTATAGAGTGATAATCAAAATGTACTTTTCTTTTTATATAAATAGAAGATGTATACATTTGGGGAACTCGTATGTAAGCCAACGCCAGCTTGCAGACAGATAAAAGGAGGGTTAAATATAAGGTCCAACCAACATAAAGTATTGTTATCCTAAACTGTTTTTTCGTATTACAAATGGATTTAAGTTTTGGCACTCAACAAAATACCAATTGGGAGTATCTTAAATCTCCTAATGGTGTAGTGGAACAGAAAAAAAAAATAAATATCTAATTTGATTTTAAAAACCAAACGTGTCAAAAATTCTCGTAAACCTCTATCATGGTTTCCTGAGAATTATTCAATTTTAAAGCCATGGTGGAATTATAATAGTGATGTCAGGCGAAACGATGGTACCATGCAAACCATGTGCGAAAGAGATAGCTTACTTTTAATTTTTACTTTGGTACGCAACACATTGAGAGAGCAGAAGCGCTTAATATAACCTTGTATCATAAAAACCATGGTTTGAAGTTTGTATGAATAAAAATCAAGCAAAATTTACAATTTTAAAAGTTAGTTACAAATTAAGCTATGATTTATGTATACCATTTTGTACACTACATATGTAGCGCATCATTGAAGAATATTGGAGTTGTTATTGCAAGATTTTATTGTATTCAAGCCGTTGTTGTAGTTGTTGTTTTTGTGGTTCTTGACGTCGATCTTTTTGTTATGGAGTTTATATTGTGCATAAATCATACGCATTCTTTAGTAAATTCCTCGTACGTACGTACATCTATTGATTTTATTAGTAACAATATGCTCTTTCGATCTTTTTTTAATTTCAGATACAGCTGCAGATAGTGAAGAACATTCAACTTCCAGTTGTATTTCAGATACAAACGTCGAACAAGTCGGACGCACAACAATACCCACAACAACAACAACAAAAATGATGATGTCTTCGTCACCACCACCAACGTCGGGCGTACAAACCGACTCTGATGGACTGATATTACCAAAGAAAATTCTAAATCCCTGTCTGGAATCAACAGATCGCAAAGAATTACATCGAGAGCTTAAATTTAATAATCGCATGTAAGTAATTTATATAATTTAAAAATAAATAAAATTAATTAAAATAATACATTTTTCTTTGCTTCTAGCGGTAAGAGTGTACTCAATCAGAAATCTGAACTCCAGCGCGCCTATGAAAAACAAAAGGAACGTCATGCTGCACTTGAACAACAGCAATCACCCACCACAGACTTTGGAGGCAGTGGTGGTGGTTTGGGTTCGTTACATGGTGAACTTGGACGCGTTATAATGGAACGTGCACAGAAACATGAGGCAGCAGCACAAAAACAAGACGCTGACGCAGATGAGGAACGGCAATATGTAAATCCGGAATATTTGAATGTACGTGCCAAGCTGCGTACGGCGAATGCACCAAATTAAATACAATCGAGTCTGTTGCTGGCTGCCTCAGACAGAAGCAAACACCAAACCAATCCACAAACAAAAAAAAAAAACACAATCCAACTCGAAAGCTGCGCTTCAGCGGCATTTCTCTTTATAATTTTTTTCTTTTCTAATTTTTACAACAATTAACGTAAATTTATTAATTATTTTAATTAATTCATAACCAAATTTGTTTTTATATTATATATCTAGAAATTGTATTTAGATTTTAGGCATTGTTTTCTATGTTTTACATGTGTATGTGTGTGTTTTTTGTTTTGTTTAGTAATTAAAATTTATTCTTAGCGTGGCAAATTGATATTAATTTTTAATTATTTTGATTCATAAAAAAAAAAAAACATTAAAATCATTAAGAAAGAAAATATTATACTTATTACAAATTAATTAACTATTTACATTTAAAGTTTAATATTGTGTATTGTAAATTAGTCTTAATTAATTAATTGAAAGAAAAACAAAAACAACAAAAATATATTACAAAAATTATATAATTTACGATACTATAAATATGTGTATAAATGTATAAAGCGTGTGAGCGTGTTAGAATCTGTAATCTGATATTGTCTGATATTACATAGTTCTATTTAAGTATGACTAATAAGATTTCGTGTCGAAACAGGGAAGATCAAATAAACAAAACTGTGTAAAAAAGATAATTAGGCATTTACAATAAAATATATAAAGAAGAAAGTCTATAAAATGTAACAATTATTACAATAAAATGAAATATTTAATTAAAAGATAAAAAAAAAAAAAACAAAAAAAAAAAACAAAAGGAAAATCTATATATACAAAT